>OOIL02005599.1:580145-623589 GCA_900332095.2 Cuscuta campestris
GGGTTGTGGGTGCAACACTATTAGAGCAAGGATTATTCCATATAATCTGATTACGAAACCAGATTCCCTTGCGCGCCTTGTGTGTTTGTCTTGTTTACTATTCTCTTCCCTTCGGACGTTTGAAGGTCAGTCAAGATTCCTTAGAGGCAGCTGATTTCTCCAATCCCATCCACCCCAACAAAACCCTATCCACCCTACAGCTTACCCTTTTCTCTGTCAAGAACATACGGAGTATTTTTCTTTTTCTATTCTGGGGTTATCTCAGACTGGAACCCCTAAAGCAAGGATTTTTCCCTCTTTTCTTTGCTGGGTGTTTTTCCTTTTTTGAAATTCTTGGCGGGCTTTCAGTTCATTAGCTGATTCAATGAGCTTTTGGACTGAATCTTAAGAATGGCTTAGTGAATTTGAGATTTGGAATGAAGAGGGGGTTAGGGTTGGTGGAAGACAGTGGTGAGGGCTTGAGGGGATTAGATGTTGTCTTCTTAGTCTGGGGTTAGGGTTCTTAAAAGATGGGGTTTGAGGGTTGGGATGATGTGGCAAAATCTAAGGAAGGGAAGAAGAAGAAGAAGAAAATGGGTGAGAGTGGAGATGGCACTGGTTGCTGGATTAAACTTAGGTTCATTGGAAGCTGCATTTCTTCAAGATCTGAAGTTGATAACTCCATCTCTGGAATCAGTGCTCGCTGCGGTACATCTGCATTCCTCTTTTTGTTCATCACTAATTCTTTCTGTTTTGTTTTTTTTTCTTTGAATTTATTAGTCAGAGTTTTTTCAGTTCATTCTTCAAGAACATTTTTTTAATAACATTGAGACATTTCTTTACCACTGAGATTTCCCAAACACTTTTTCTTTCAAGAAAATAATGCTTAGTGCCTACTCAGATCTTACCCTACTTGGAACTAGAGAGCCTGTATCCAAGAGACCTACAAAGATCCGATCTTTAAAAGCTTATCAAGTCTATATTAGGCTAATTTTTTATTAGCCCTAAAAAGATTGGATCTTTAAATGCTTCTCAAGTCTAAATCAGGCTATTTTTTATCATCCCTGCTGGATTCAATTAATTATTGCATTATTTTGTTATCAGAGAGTAAATCTACTAATGATACAAGCATAGGCCAGGCGGTGGCTCCTGTTAGTTCGTCAACCACCACAAGCAATGCAGAGAGCAGTTCATCGACCTCTAAACTCGAAGAAGAGCTTAAAGTCTCTTCTTTGCTCCGTAAGTTCACATTCAATGATCTGAAGTTGGCCACAAGAAATTTCAGACCAGAATCTCTTCTGGGAGAAGGGGGTTTCGGTTGCGTTTTCAAGGGGTGGATTGAGGAGAATGGAACAGCACCGGTTAAACCAGGGACTGGTCTTACTGTTGCTGTCAAAACCCTGAATCATGATGGCCTTCAGGGTCACAAAGAGTGGCTGGTTTGCTTCTTTCCTTTCTTAGGGGACCGTTTGGAACTCAGAAATTGATAGTTAGTGAAAATGTGAAGCAAATGAAAATGGAAGGGAAAACTAAGGCAAAAATATTAATATGTTTAAAATCAAACATTTAAAAGATAATATTTTTCTGGGTTCCAAACGTCGACTTTAATGTCACTGCTCTTTTGGTGATTTATCTTAATGTGGATGATTCTTACTATGATAGGGTGGTTTGTTATTGTATGGCAGGCGGAAGTGAGTTTTCTTAGCGACCTAATTCATCCTAATTTAGTGAAACTGATCGGTTACTGCATTGAAGATGATCAGAGGCTTCTTGTATATGAATTCATGCCTCGTGGAAGCCTGGAAAACCACCTCTTTAGGAGTAAGTGCCTACCCTTTCACACAAAAATGTACATTGATTATTTGCATTCAAGGCCAACAAAAATCCTTGTATAATTCCACGAAAGTAGTACTCTAATTAATCCTAGATCTCTTAATGGTCTTATCTAAGGCCATATCCTAGATCTCCAAACGGTCCTATGTTTGACCAAGATACGACCTTTTATTATTAAATTGCATGCAGGGTCTCTGCCACTGCCATGGTCAATCAGGATGAAGATTGCTCTTGGTGCAGCTAAAGGTCTCACCTTTCTTCATGAGGAAGCACAGCGCCCCGTCATTTATCGCGATTTCAAAACATCCAACATCTTATTAGATTCTGTATGTCAAATACATGTTTAGGATTTTCTTTAATCTTTCAAATACATGTGTGGATGGATTTCCTAATGAGATGGGAAATTGTTCCAGGATTACAACACCAAGCTTTCTGATTTTGGGCTTGCCAAAGATGGCCCTGAGGGAGACAAGACCCACGTTTCAACTCGGGTCATGGGGACGTATGGTTACGCGGCGCCCGAATATGTCATGACAGGTAAATTTTGTATCTTTGATTGGAAGAGGTTTTTTATATTTTGTTTCTTACTTTTAGTTTATGGGTATGTCTTCAACACTATTGTTTGACCAAGATATTCTCATTTCTGTGATAATTTTTTTTCCCTTAGGACATTTGACATCAAAGAGTGATGTCTACAGCTTTGGTGTGGTGCTTCTTGAAATGATCACGGGCCGAAGATCGATGGACAAAAACCGGCCCAACGGGGAGCATAACCTAGTGGAATGGGCGCGTCCTCTCATCGGTGACCGGCGGAGGTTGTATAGGTTGATAGACCCTAAACTTGAAGGGCACTTCTCCGTGAAGGGTGCCCAGAAAACCGTGCAGTTGGCTGCACGGTGTCTCAGCCGGGACCCGAAAGCCCGACCCGTGATGAGTGAAGTAGTTGAAGCACTGAAGCCATTGCCAAACCTCAAAGACATGGCCAGCTCCTCCTACTACTTCCAGTCCATGCAACTCGAGCGGGCTTCGTCCAGCCCGAGTGCCAAGAACGGGCTCCGAACTCAGGCCCACCACCCGTTCCCGAAGAACGGCCCGCACCACCCGAGGAGCCTTTCAATACCGAATGCATCTCCTTACCATCATCATCATCTTCATCATCAGTTTCTGCAAAATTCGCCAAAACGAAATGGGAAAGTGTAGGGTAAGCATCGATTGTTTTCATTCATGTTTATGGAGATGATACCTTTTATTGGAACTGGTGAAATCTCCCTGGGAGTTGGAAATGAATGTGATGTAAGCAGAGGTAAAATCTATGGGATACAAATATTAATCCATCCATTTGCAGTTAATTTTTGATTCCTTTATGCCATCTCCATGAGTTTTTAAATGTGTTAAAGTCAAACATAAGGATGATCTTAAATTCGACTATATATTTTCCAAGAAAACTATGGATATCAATGATGGAACTTAGTGAAATTAGTTAATTTTTGATTCCTTAGCATAAAAAAATACTAGAAACTCATTAGCTTTGACACCAAGCGTGACACTATTAGGCTATTTTCGTACAGACTAATCGTTGGTAGGAAATTATTGTCTTTAAAAGATTAGTGATGTCAATCTTGGTGTTAACCTTGGTTGGTTTGTAACATGACTCATCTAGCATTGGTACAATCATTATAAAATATTTATTACAACACTTTTTGTTCGTTAGTACGGAGTAAATTATTGAGTTTCAAAAAAGTCATAATATTTTATTGCCAAGCAAAAAGAGAAGAAATCAATTTTTTCATTAAACACGTAATTTTAAAAAAGAATAACAGATAAATTAAATATCATAGATTTTATCATGGAGTAATAAAATTAAAAAAATTTCTACAGAAATGAAAATTTTAAAAATGTTTCATGTTTTTTAAGAGTCGTCGTTACCATGACCCCTTTCAGGACTGAGATGAGTAAGATGTAGGAATATGATATGTTTATGTCATATACCCCCTTTTCAATTTTAAATTGTCTTGTATAGCTCACTATGGAATGTTTTTTGATTTGTATATGATTGTTAGGACTATGAAACATTTATGTCACAACACGGTGTTATCCATTAACACTCAAAGTGAAAGACAAGAGAGCCTAGTCCTTTGTATATTCTAAATTAAGTGGTAAAAAAATCTAGTGACACTGCTAACTTTTTTAGAACAATTAGTGTGACACGGTTGAAAATTGATCCTTGCACGATAATTTATACATGCCCTGGCACGTCCTTTTTTTTTTTAAATTAGTGTTCCCTCAATTTTTGTGTTCCTTAAAAAGTCATTTTGTGCTTTTTTTTTTCTTTCAAAGAACGCACCTTTGAATGCGGAGATGCTCATTTTGCTTTTGCTTTTTATTTTGAAGGATACCCAATTTGTAGAACATGGAAAATGCCATTTTTACACCATGAATAAGACTGGATGAAAGTACTGCAGAATAGCTTAGTAACCTTAGCTATGAATAAATAATGATGAAATAATCAATCAAAAAATAATGGTGAGAAATAGTATCAAGGCCAAGGTAAAAAAATGTACCGCAATTGGTTTCTACGTACTACCGAGTATTATTTTTCATTTCAACCTCAAAAGTTCGAGATGTTCTACCAAACATATATCAAGCACAACCTCATAAAGACATAAACTCACAGCTATTCTTCTAATCTCACCGCTAAATCTATAGAAAAGAAGCAAGTGTAAAACGAAAGCAGTGTGAAAGAAAACTTAGTAACTTGAAATAGTAGAAACAAAAATTGACACCAATAAATATTCTAGAAAGATCGTATGATTCATGATGATAATGTTAATCCATCAACTTACACTCAAATGGACGAAACCAAAAGAATTAGAAGTCGCACTGGCATGAAAGCACCACGCAATAAAACATTATTTTTTACAGTACCATTCTACAATGGCAACAATTGGCAAGAACCCATAACCGCACAAGCACAGTTCATAGTTCATACGGTTGAAAATAAGAGGCGAAGGCTTTCTACCTAACTTATTTCTCAACACCAAAAAACAAAACATCACTGTCCAAACACTTCCCCAGCATTATAGGAAAACCAATCATGGTTTGAGTGCAACAGACAACCCAATCTTGGCACTCTTCTCAATTGCCCGGGTGTCCACTTCACCGGAGATGGTGAAAAGTGACTTTGGGCGCCACGCGTGTTGGATAAGAGTGTGTACCTTACCATTGTTGTTAACCTTAGCCTTAACCGTGGTCAACGGATCCAATGCATGTTGTGTCCCAATGGTGAGAGTATTCTCGTTGCTCGAGAAGCTGTGAATCAACTCTGCTCCAACAGTTGTGTTTGTCAATGGGCGTACAGTTTGATAGTATGATGCAGCAAGCTTGTCGCCCTTGTCACTCCTGTATTATAAATTGCAATATAGAAAATAAGGAGAGTATCTGGAAACAATAAGAAAATACAAATAGAGTTAACACGATTTTGTAACCCTACTACACTTTAATACTCAACCTGGTACGCACCTCTTAGTAGCCTTCATGCACTCGAGGGTATTTTTGTTTGTTTGCTAACCTAATTGGGTCTTAATGTGGTCCCCAACTAAATATATGTAATAAAACTAAATTGCATAATCTAGGTCAAGATTGAGTCTATAAGAAAGCCAATGACCAAACCAAGTGATGGTGTAACTTTGTATACTCCATGTTGAGGAGTAAATTGTATAGTTAAAGGCTAAACTAGGTGTCAGTCAATTAAAAAACAATAATATGGTTGGTTCATATTTTTAAATTTCGGAGATGCACAATTCTTGGAAATCACCCATCTTATTTGTATTTTTATGTTTATTGGTTTGTTTGGGTATATATATAGCATATTTATCTTTTTTTCGGAACACTCCTTTTGGGACTTTTTAAAACGACTCTTATTTGGGACGGAGAGAATATTAGACAAAAATAAAATATGACAACCATGCCAAAAGATACGCACAATGTTAAAGAAGCTATCAAGTCCGAGGTAGAGAAACTCAAGCCACCATTGACTTTGTCAAAATTCCCACTAGCGGTGTTGAATGACAGGTCAGTCCCAACAGAAAATGTATTGGTCCCAGCAACACCAGAGAAATTGACAAGTGGACTAGCAGTTAGTCCGATGCTAGTATTGATTCCAGCATACTCATGTAAGTATTGTAGCTCTACCTGTTAGTAAATATAATATACTATTGAGTTTTGATTGGATCATCAGCAGCATAAATGCAACAGAAACATAGCATTGAAGTTCATCTATAAATGGGTAAAAAATTACCTTGCCAGATTTCTGGTCTGGAGCAATGAAGCTAAAGATGGTTTTCAGCCCTGGTGCTGGTTCATCAACGGTGATGGTTGCATACAGCTGCATATTATCATCCAAAAGCCAACGTTAATTGGATTCTTATAAACAATGTGACAAATAAACAATAAATTCAAACCAACAGGAGGGCATTGCTTTGATTCATAATAGTAGGGTTCGTCCGGAACTCATAAAATGACAGAGAGTGAAAAGGAAAATAGTGTGAAGTTTGGAAGGAAAGAAAATTTGGGGGGAATTGAATGTTCGGTCTCTATAAAAAAATTAGATTCTTTTTCAGAACTCCGTTAATTTTCAACTGAGTATAATATAAGGACAACAAAATCTAAATATATGTATATCTTAAAAAGTTTTAATCAAACTTGGATGTGCTTTGTAATTTCCAAGGTAACACTGGCATTGACAACACATTCCCTTGGCATTCTTTCATTTCCCTGCCATTTTCTGGGTTCCAAACACACCCTTAGAGAATAAAGGATTAGGTTACAAGTGTTTGGATTCATATGTTAAGTTCACAGCGTCCATTGTATCTCCAAGTTACTGAAACTCTTGTTAAATATCTCAAATCTCAAAAAAGGAAAAAAAACAAGAAGAAAAAAGAAAGACTTACTTTGGAATTGGTGTCCACTTTAATGTCAGTGGTGATGTTTTTATTCTTCAGCTGAGTATTGACATCAGCTACAAGTGACTCACCTTTCCTAACACCGGATGAAGTAATGGCCTGAAACACAAGAAAAGAAATACGGAGTAATAAATATACACCACCGGGCTAACATTTAAGAAGGAAGAACCTTGTAAAGCAATTTACAAATGAAAACTTAGACATATCAAACACATAAGTAAACTAATAAGCTTCATACTACATTACAACTTTTGTGCATGTACTATTTGTCTACTAAGTGCATCATCATTATATGGTATTGATTGTTGCCTACACATTGCTTTGTTAGGACTAGTGAGGGGTTAAAATACAAAAAGATTGTGCAAATGAACATAACCACAAGTCACTACACTTGATAAGAGACTAGCTCTGCTGTATAAACAAATGCGTATTGGTCAATCTAGGTTAAGAGTATATTTTGAGCATAACTAATGCTTTGTTTAAAAAGGTAAAATCTTTAAAGATGTATAAGAATTATATCAAATAAATAATCTATACTTTACAATGAAGTAAAAAATGTCAATAACTCCAACAATCCCATAGTAGAACACATATACACCCACATTCCCACCTAAACCTACTTCTCAGTTAGTCATTTCACAATGTTGCCAGAACCCATCATCCTCATGATAATCTTCACCTCGATTACAGATACAAATATGAACGCAACAAAACGCAAAGCTATTAGATGCTCACCACCCCCGTCGCGGTGTATGTAGTGACGGTAAACTTGTGGTCGGAGACGTAGTCCCTGTACAGAAGATCTGAACAGAAATTAAGAAAAAAATCATTTCCGATCGACTTCGTACACCGATAGATGCAAACACAAACACAATACAATGCACAGATGATGAAAAAACAAACAAAAAAACGCTTCGAGAGAGAGAGAGAGGAGACTGACCTCTGGCTTTTTTGCCGATGTCGGAGTATAGACCGGGGCCCTTCACCATTTCTGCTTCTGCTAAAAGCACCGGAGCTCTGTAGAGAAAATATCGTCGGAGAAGAAGAAGAAGAAGAAGAAGAGGGCCTTCAATTCAATGGAGAAACATATGTGGCAGGGGAATTATAGTTTAACGAGCCCTAATTTTCTTTTTCCCTTCCTTCTTGGAAAATGGATTCTCTATCGCCCGATTGACATAAATGGGCTGGATCAAGTAAACCATTGATTTATCCAAGAAAAAATGGGCAACAATTAGTTTGGGTAATACTCTCGGCCCGCCTTTTTGTAGGTCCAAGAAAAAAATTAAGGAGAATCATTTGTTCACTTCGTCTAAAATTAAGTATTCTTTGAATTCTAAAATAATCTGCCTTGCTATTTAAAATTTACAAAAACTTGGGTTTACTTGCATTTTTCACTGATTTGTTTGGTAATATTAAATAATATGTTGATCCATTTTTTGTAAATTTTTTATCCAGTTTTTAAATATATTCTTTGTAACTTTTATTTCTATACCATTTGACTTTTTGAATAGTTCTCATACTCATCGGTGTAATATTTGTTCAAACTAATTGCATTGCTTAATACCAAAATTTAAATAAAATGAATATTAAAATTTTAGAACTTCGTCTCGTTTTGGCTTCCATGTAAGTCATTTTGGAATGAAGAGAGTATTTACATCTTAAATTAATTCATTTAAATAAAATTTACACCGTTTATATCATTAAACTACATTAGTCATTAATTTATCTATAGAGGTAATAGCATTACATTATGTTAACAAATGATTAACAAAAGTATTATAACCTTTTGAGTGAGTTGGTCATGTAAAAAAAGCATGAGACTTTGGTTTTAGAATGTCCACTTTAGTTTTGGGCAGGAGTGTATTTTATGAAAATGCTGTGAATCTAAGTGATCTAAGGATGTTTAGTTTATTATATCAATACTATACAAAAAAAATTAGTTCGATATTTTTTATTTGATTTTAACAATTTTTTTTAAATTTTGGGATCAATTCGATACATGTTCAAACCTAATTTATAGTTTCTGGAGTAAATTCTTTCGTCGATTCTTTAAAATAAGGGGTTTTCTACCTAGTATTCTATTACTATCCTTTGTTTAAGAATATCTTCCCTTAAGAGTCGTCCTTATTTAACTGTTGTCATGTTATTGTGAAATTGAGGACTAATGATGTTATTTCATACGGACACTACATCATTCTTACCGTAGCTAATGTCAGAGGTCATTGTTGACGTGTTGTGGGTTCACTAGAATCACCGCCTAGTGCAACCATAGTCCACAACTATTGTTGCTGGTTGAAATCATAATTTGCAACCATAGTTATCGTTGTTGTGTTATTCATTAAGCTCACACCAAAGTATATGTTTTTTGACTTGAGTCGATGTGGCCATTATAATTTTAGCTCTCAATTTAACGTCCACATAACAAAAGATCATAAAAAATTATCGGTTGAAAAGTACCTATAAATGAAGGGCCATGCAAATGATATTTAAAAATTAAAAATGTGAAATCATATTTTTAAAAAATTGATTATAAAATTTATTCTAGTTTTTTTGAAGTCCTTAGAATCGCTAGCAACTGGCACAAGTATGGATGCCACGTGGTTTCTAGAACATGCATGATCCACACCGACTATAGTGGTCGGTTTACATACGAAGTACCCAAAGATCTTCGGGTTGGAAATGCGTGTCTGCAACTTCAATTAAACTGCTGTTTCCATATTCTTTGCTATACACCAACTTATTGTTTTATTGGTAAATTATTGTCATGTGGTCAATGTGGATGTCTATTTATTGACTCCCCCCCTCCACACATGTTCTCCACCTCAAATTTGACTAAAATTGTTTTTAATTTAATTACAAGTATATAATTTAAACACATTTGTCTAAATATTGCATCTTAAAGTGTAAATATATTTGTATAAAAATCACACTTTAAAGGAAATGTAATTTTACTATTAGTCCGGTCTCAGCATAGTCTTTCAGAAAAGACCATCATATCGCATCCGAGACTAGTCTAGTGTATTACTAAAATTCAAGGACCATATGAAACTACTGGCACAAGACGAGCAATGACCATTTTCGTCTAATCTCTATTGTACTATTCGCAAGGCCATGTTGCAGGTGACACATCATTCACATTTTTGCACTATCTACTTTCGCGATAACATAGTGAGCTATCATGGTGGTGACAAGAGTCTGAGAATTAGGGATCAATTTTAGAGAGGGAGAGATAAACGACCACCACATCCAAGAAAGGTGATAGTAGACGCATAACGTACCTAATCCTGACACGATGAGATAATGACAATAATAGCAAAAAATGAGCACACAAGAGTATGATAATTGGAATGAGTACAATCCATGCGCTCTAGCATGAGATGCCATTATAAGATTTCGATCCTATTACATGTTGGCCTTCAGGATCAAAGTATTGATTACCATGACAATCGGGGAAATTTGTATTTCATAATCAGATGTGAAATTTTGAAATTTATGAATGACGAACGACTAGCAATGCATTTTTCAAAGAGCCAACTCGACCATACGCTCAAGCGTGTGACTTTAAGATCAAGAAATATCTCATACTCGAACACCAAGCAAGACTCTTTTTTTTGGGACAAATGAAGTACGAGATATTATATTCTGATGCACATTCACATAAATTAAGCCTCTGTCTTCGGTGGGGGCTATCAAGACAGGAAAGACCTTTGAGTGCTATTCTTATCTAGGCTCCATCCTTGACGAATGTGCTGATTTAGTATCATCGTTTACATCTATTAATTTTCATTTTATTCGTAGGAATCATAATTGTATTGCCCATACCCTTGCAAGGTGTGCTACGTCTCATATGGCTTCATGGAGCCGTACACCACCAAGTTGTATTGCACATTTGATTTCTTATGAATGAAGGTTTTCTTGCCATAAAAGTCTTCGGTACGAGTTGAGAAATTCCGGTCCATGTGAAATGGGTCGGCCAATCCAATCTAGAAGTGAACCTCAAAGTCTATGATGCGGCGCGTAACAATATATCTAAAGCTAAGAGACAAGAAATAATTCCAACGAGCCTTCATGATCATGAGTCACGTTTACATGTCTCCGGGAATTTAAAAGGAAACTCGGAAAAGGAGGAGCGGTTGACTTGCAATAACTGAAAAGTTTCAATCATTTTACAATCTTCCCACCGGAAACGAACTGCTTTAACAATCTCCCCTCCTCTTTTCCTCCATGATCGCACTCCTTCCCCAGCTGATTCAAATTTGAAATATCCAGTCTCGCCGGGGAAAGCCATGTCCGCGGTGGTGACCATTGAACCTCTGCTCCACCATTGTTTCCGGCGAACTCCGGTACTGTATTTGAATCACCGGAAACCCTTCTCTTCTTCGCCGAATTACACGCGGAGGCCGCTCTCGGTTTGCGCTTCGAGGTTGAGCCACTGCAAGTTCCGGCATCCAAGGAGCGTTCTCGCTCTCGGAGCTAGCTCCACCGCCGTGGAAACTTCCGACGTCGTGTTCGAAGAAACTTTCGATCTGAAACGGCCTCAAAGAGTAAGCGGAGAGATTCATTTGATGCATTCCCAATTTTCCATAAACTTGAATTTCCAAGTGTGGTTGTATTAATGTGAATTTTACATATGATTCTCAATAATTAAGCATATTCTGTATTTTGCCTATTATTTAATAAAATTTCATTGGATTGGATGTCCATCTTGATTGTGAATATTTTCCAGTGTCACTCATCTACTTTCTAGTAGGGGTACGGCTTACACACACCCTCCCCAGACCCTACTCCCACGGGATTCTAGTCATTCTACTAGGTTGCTATTGTTGTTGTACTAGGTATTTATTAACTGTGAGAGATGCTTGGCATAACCACTGTTTTTATCTTATTGTTTAATTGTATTAAAGTAATGAAAATATGTCTGTGTGTGTGTTTTCTAATGGAATGTCGAATCTCATTATCTGTTGTGGAATCACAGGTAGAAGGAAACATATCAATTAGATTGGATGGTGAGAGGGATGAAGAGAACTGGAAGCTGACTGTAGGATGTAATCTATGTGGGAAGTGGGTTCTCCATTGGGGTGTTCATTATGTTGGAGACTCTGGAAGGTGTGTGATGTTCAATTAATGAGTCATTGCTATTATTAAAAAACAAAATTGGTATCCACTAATATATGCTTATTTCCGATGAAATCTTGCGCAGTTTATACACTGCAATAGTTTTAGATCAAGTCTTGAGTTTCGTGTGGCATTGCAGTAAGATGTTTAGGGGAGTTAATGTTTCATAGACTTTCATGTTTTCATGCCCATTTTTTTGTTTGCTGGGTTTTATCTATGGCAATCTTTTTTTGACGATATTTGCCTATCATTGTCTTATTGGCTCTAATGGAACTAAATTTTAAATAAAAATGCATTGAATTTTTGAGGTTGCAGTGAGTGGGATCAACCACCTTTAGAGATGAGACCACACGGATCCATTCCCATCAAGGTTTTGCTTTTTCTTTGTCCGTTTTGCGTATTATTTCTGGCTTTTACTATTCACATATTTACTCTCTTAATGCCAGTTTTGCTCAATTTCAGGATTACGCAATTGAGACTCCTTTGAAGAAATTGTCTGCAGCAATGGAAGGAGAATCATTATATGAAGTGGAGATTGACTTAAATATGAACATCCCTATTGCAGCAATAAACTTTGTATTGAAGGTCTGCCACGTTATAAATAGCCTGAGAAAATTTGTTTAGTAAGTCAAGGTTTTCAATTATATAAGAATTGATGCAGGATGAGGAAAGTGGAACTTGGTATCAACATAGAGGGAGGGACTTCCGAGTGTCACTCATGGACTATGCTCATGCTGATAGCAACGTGTTAAGAGAAAAACAGGGCTTTGGAATATGGAAAGGTTCAATATATATTTCTATTTTATTGCCTTCTCATCTCTCTGCCGATACTTTGCTTCCTGTTGCAAAGTAATATCTCAGACCAAGATATTGTTTTAATTGTAAAATACCGCGTCTTGCATCGTCTTAGTTTTAGATGGTATAGAAACTTAAACTTAGTTGCTACTTAATGGCAGGGGCACTTGGGCAACTGTCTGACATGCTCCTTAAATCAGAAGTAGATCATGCTAAAGGCCAAAATAGAAGCACTGGCTCAAGCGAACCTGGGGAACAAACTAGACGCCGTGAAGGATTCTATGAAGAACACACTATCGTGAAAGAGACACTTGTTGAGCATTCAGTCGTTGTCACAGTAAAAGAGTTTCCAGAGGCAGCCAAAAATATTTTACAGATTGATACTGATTTACCAGGAGATGTACTCATTCACTGGGGCATCTGCAAAGATGAGGGTAGACACTGGGAACTTCCCCCTGAACCATATCCTACACAAACAACAATATTCAAGAATAAGGCAATGCGAACATTGCTGCAGGTATATTATTATCCTTAACAGTAACTATATGATAGTGGTGAGCTGATTGCTGAAATAAAATGGCCAACCTTTGATATTTTCTCTGAGGAGGTGCATGAAGTTTGCGGTTAGAAGAATTAGAGACACGTTTATTATTATTTGCACCTTATCCACTAAAAATATGGAAGAACAACGCTTTTTATGCAAATGTATAAGCTTTATCACGTGCCAAACGGGAGTTTTGAATCTTGCTCCCTGTTTCTTGAACTGTTCAATAGAAGAAACTTGTGTTGGACTCTATCTTAAACCAATTAGTTTGAGCTTTCACTTTCTTGTTGGTTGACTATTTATGCTTATGCTCTGCAGCAAAAGGATGGTGGATCTGGTTCCCAGGGATCATTTACTTTGAATGAAGGAACTGTGGGATTTCTTTTTGTAATGAAGCTAAATGATGGAACATGGTTGGACTGCAAGGGTAGTGACTTTTATGTGCCTCTTCCTAGGAGCACAAAAATTAAAGCAAGCTCCTTAGGGTATGAAGTTGAGATGGGAAACGAGGAGGTGGGTTCTTTAGTGGCATCTGGCCCTGCTCCTGAATCAAAGGAGGTTTCATTATATACAGATGAAATCATTAATGATATCAGAAATTTGGTCAGTGACATTTCTTCTGAAAGGAATTTGAAGACGAAAGGCAAAGATGCACAAGTGAGCATTCTTCGTGAAATTGAGAAGCTCGCTGCAGAAGCCTACAGCATATTCAGAAGCTCAACCCCAACATTCTCTGAAGATGATTTGTTAGAAGCTGATATTTTTAAGCCTCCAACCAAAATATCTTCAGGAACGGGTTCAGGATATGAGATCCTATGTCAGGGCTTCAACTGGGAGTCTCATAGATCTGGAAGATGGTATTTGGAGCTACACGGTATGGCTGAAGTGTTGTCATCACTTGGTTTTACCATAGTATGGTTACCTCCTCCAACAGAGTCAGTATCGCCTGAAGGCTACATGCCAAAGGATTTATATAATTTAAACTCTAGGTATGTTTTCTATGAATCTATTTTTTCCTCTTCGAATAATTGGTACTAAAGATTAATGATACTTGGAAAGAATATCATATATGATTATATGAATATAAGTGCACATTTAATAGTGGGTCAAAGCAAAATCTGTTTAATTGTCAGTCTTATTCCCACAGATTACAACAAAAGACTTTGGCAATCCCTCTTAATTGTTTGAAGACTGTTCAGTTCCTGTACAATTGTTTAAGAAGATTTATTAGCTGTAGCTGCAGAATCTATTCCCCCTTTGTCCCAATCTTTGATGCTGAGTATTTATCGTCTAGTTATTTCATCATATGGATCCATCATCTCGGATGGAGCCAAAATTTCACCATTTTTGGCTTTGGGATGTGATGGAATAAATCAAAATGGATCTCTAAACTGTCTGTGCTTCTTTAATTAATGAAGTAGCAGTTAGTTAAGCAATACAACTTTCGACGTTGAGCCGGGGGTCTCTTTGGAAACAGCCTCTCTACTTTCGAGTAGGGGCAAGGTCTGCGTACACACACCCTCCCCAGACCCTACTTTTGTGGGATTTAACTGGGTTGTTGTTGTTGTTGTTGTTGTTGTGGAGCCTTGTATGCTGCTAGGTCAGGTCACCCAACACCTAAAGATTGGGGGTGGGGGATAAGTTATTGATAATGATATATTAGTGGAACTGTAAAATTGATACAAAAATAAACATGGTGAGTAACCTTCTCTACATTGAGGCACCTTATCTTATGTAGCTATTATTTACCCGAATGCTCAGATATGGAAATGTTGATGAACTGAAAGTTATTGTGAAGAGATTCCATGAAGTGGGGATCCGAGTTCTTGGGGATGTTGTCTTAAACCATCGATGCGCTAGTTTCAAGAATCAAAATGGAATATGGAACATGTTTGGTGGTCGTTTGAATTGGGATGACCGTGCAATTGTAGCTGATGATCCACATTTCCAGGTTATAACTTCTCTTTTATGTTGCTGGTATCACTTACGAAAGTTTGGCTCAAACTTTTAAAGTGTAAGACAGTGATAAGAACTGAAAACAATAGATCAGGACTGGTTGTGCAAACAACATTATGTGAACATGATTATATATCATATAACCCCTTTCCATTTGAAAAGGAAAAGTATAAAATGAATGAAGGAAATGCAAAAAAAAATCAAATTGGTTAAAAAATTTAGAACTTTTTTTACAACAACAAACCCTATATAACCCCATTCCCAACTCAGTTGGGGTTTGAAGTCAAGATGCACGCAACCTTATCCCTGTTAAAATAGAAATGGTTTCCGTAAAAAAATAAAACTTTTTTTTACATATTTATTTGTTATTCTGAACTTCAGTTAACCCCATAACATTCAAGTTTGTCTAAGACTTTCAAGTCGTATTCAAGAACCTGATTTTCAATGGAAAGAATTTGCGGGTGTTCACTAACTAGATGGGGGGAACATGGAAAACATAAATGAAGAACGGGAAATTGGAGAACACGAGTAAGCGGAGCATATGCATTCTTAATCCCAGATATTCCCTTCTTTTTACAGGGTAGAGGCAACAAAAGTAGTGGAGATAATTTCCACGCCGCTCCAAATATTGATCATTCCCAGGAATTTGTGAGGAAGGATATCAAGGAATGGTTATGCTGGCTGAGGTAAAATGTTTTGGCTGGAAATTCACATTCTTTCTTTACTGTCATTGTTTAATACAGCAACAACAACAATTTATCATTGTTTAATGATGACAAATTTTGTTTGAATTTCAAATATATGCATTAATCCAAAAGATGTTAAACGAATCAAATATGCAATTGATCATGCCTTTAAGGTGGATTACATAATTCAAAAGATTGAGAAGATGAAAACCTTCTAATTTATGGTTAAACAGAGAAGAAATTGGTTATGATGGATGGAGACTTGATTTTGCTCGTGGGTTCTGGGGTGGCTATGTTAAGGATTATATGGAAAAAACTGAGCCTTACTTTGCCGTTGGGGAGTATTGGGATTCCCTTAGTTATACTTACGGAGAAATGGATCACAATCAAGATGCTCATAGACAGAGAATTGTTGACTGGATTAATGCAACCAGTGGAACTGCTGGTGCATTTGATGTCACCACAAAGGGGATCCTTCATTCTGTAAGCATCAAGTCCATAGCATTCATCAATTCAAAGCTTATCTTTTGAACATAGGGTCCATTTGGGAAGGGAGGAATTACTTTAGGAAGTCATTTATCCATTTTCCGGTGTTTGGCTCTTCTGAAAAAAAGGAGTCGACAGAAAATGAGCCTTATTTGGAGGAATATGATTTTCATTTTTTTCAGCGGACGACATTTTCCACCTTTCTCCTACTTTTCAATAAAAACTCATCATGTTTTATTATGTTATAACAACAAAAACTAGTTTTTTTTTTCATTTTCCAGACTTTCAACCAAACACAAAAAATGAATTTATTTTTCGACAACTCATTTTACGAAAGCCATTTTCAATTTTTCCATATGGACCCTTAGTAGATTTTGGAAATATTATGTTTGTAATTTATACTCCACAGGCACTTGAGAGGTGTGAATACTGGAGGTTGTCAGACGCAAAAGGGAAGCCTCCAGGAGTTGTTGGGTGGTGGCCCTCCCGCGCTGTCACCTTTATAGAGAATCATGATACAGGTTCTACTCAGGTGTGTATGTATATTCTTCAACCACGATCCTTTTATACTGCTTGTTCTCACTTGTCTGCTATGGGTGTAAAGAACTACTCTAAATCTTGTCAATCAATTGCTGTTCTCTTTTATTTTCGTGATTTGTATGCTAGCAGTGTCTAAAGAAGTGCCACACATCGTCTTTGCGCGTGGATAAATACAAATATAACAGGAAACTCAATTCAGGGCCAGATTAAGTTAGGTGGATAAGAAATAAATTGGAATAAAATCTATCACTGCTTTATGAATTTTCTAACTTGAACTTATTCCCTCGGTTTTCAAATAAGTGTTGTGTAAGACCTTCGAATGCATATTAAGGACATAGTGAGAGTCCATTGCCAATGGAGCTAAAAGATTCCTTTATTACAATGTTTTAGCTTCAGGAAATACTTGGACTATATCAAAATGGGACAATAAACTTCCCTTGCTTCTTACTTTTTATGAGGCTTTGGACCATTAATGGAGCAATGCAACAGAAGCAGCCTTTTTGTTTGTGTATACTACAATATGACTAGACTACCTTCATTAGTGCATTCAATGATCTAAAAAGTACTACGGATCATTTGAAGATGGAGAAGTACAATGCTCTAAACAACAACAGACCCAATGTAATCTCTCAAATGGAATTTGGGGAGGGTAGGATGTAATCGCTCAGTGCTAGCAAATACTGTTGTTCTCTTGATATTCAAAGGCGAGACTTATTTGGGAACTTTATTTTTCTCTGAAGCTACACTTCCAAAATTTTCACAAGCGTGACACTTACACTATGTTTGGCTCAAGGATTTTGGAAGGAAAAGAAAAGAAAATGGTTTTCTCTCATTTTCCTCACCAAAATGGAAGGAAATTGATTTTCCCTCCACTTGGAACATTTTGCCTCCTCATTTTCTTTTACTTCCACTTTTCCTTTCTTTTCCCCTCTAACCAAACAAGAAAAATGGTTTTCCACTTCATTTTCTTTTCTTTTCCCTTTCAAATTCCTTGAACCAAACATAATGTTAATGAGAAGCAAAGGAAGAAATAATGTTTTGCCAAAGAAAAACCTTCTTACTGATTCAATCATGTTTTGTTTCTCTCCTGAAGGGTCACTGGAGATTTCCAGGAGGAAAGGAAATGCAAGGATATGCCTACATTCTCACACACCCCGGGACCCCCTCAGTTTTCTATGATCACATCTTCTCAGGGTATCAATCTGAAATAGGATCTCTCATCTCCCTTAGAAAGCGGAACAAGATCAATTGTCGGAGTACGGTAAGTGGCGATATGCTATTATTTTAGCACCACTTTTATTTAGAATCTTCCAACTTTGTAAATAAAATAGCATCACAATTTACTTTTGGAAGGTTAAGATCACTCTCCTCTACCAATATATATTATACCCACACCACTATTACCCTTTCCCAGGGTAACAATATTTTCTACGGTCCACTTTTCTTGCATACGGAGTATACATCAAGTAACGAATGGAGGAAAACATAATATTGACTCCCAATCTATGCATCTTTGCTGTGCAATTCAGGTCAAAATAACCAAGGCAGAAAGGGATGTTTATGGAGCAGTGGTTGATGAAAAGTTGGCGATGAAAATTGGACCAGGCTATTACGAACCCCCTAGTGGACCCCAGAACTGGTCTGTGGCTCTTGAGGGCAAAGATTACAAGATTTGGGAAGCATCATAAGAGAAATTGCAGAAGTGTCTTATGTTTGAGCCTTCTAATAACAAAGGTATTCAAGTGTATCTCCGCAACAAGGCAAACCAGTTCGCCAAGTAGATGAGGACAAGAAACAGAGTTGAGTACATGTGAAATGCCTAGTGTAGCCGGGCACCCCTTTATATGTTTGTACTACTCATTGTTAATTATCTGAATATACCAATTGTTCATGGTATCATTGCCTTTCTCCTAATCTCGAAAAAAAACCTGAACCATAGTCTCTGCGGCGGCTCTCTCTCTCTCTCTCTCTCTTGCGTCTTCAGCAGCACCGCTCACCAGCACCAGCCTCCACGCTCAGCTGCGGATCTCCAGTCTTCCTCCCTTTCCTGGAGGGCTATAGGGAAGTTGTTTATAGCAGGAGAAATGGTTGGTTACAGGTTAGACTTCTGTGCTTTTATTCGTGAGATGTGTTAGTCTTTCATATTTATGTATAGACAAACTATATTGCCATTGCAAACATAATGTATCATCAATAAATGTATCTAATAATTAATACCTTCCAATTGTTTGAAATTACTCTTTACAGATATTTTTATTCCCTTGTGTAAAATTGACTAAGGGTCTATTTGGTACACAGAATTGACGGAATTGGAATAGAATTAGAAATTGAAATTCTATGGAATTGATTTGGATGAAATTGAATTCTTATTCTAATTCATTTTTGGCACTACTAATTCCAAATCCACATATTTTTGTGCTACCAAACAGCAGAATTGGAATTGCTGTCCTCAATTCCAATTCGATAGTTTGAATTTCGTGTACCAAACAGAGCCTAATTGAACTTTGCCGGACGGTGGTCGACAGTGGTGGTCCATATTGATCAAGATGATGTAATAGCTCCCTCTCGGATCGATCTGGACACTTGGAAGTACTTAAAGTCTTAGGGTCCGGCGAGTACCATTAACGAGAAATTTTTAGGACTTCTCAAACCAAAAACAAGGATAAACCATTCACATCACCACCTTACTTGAACATAGCAGAACTGTAAATATCTTGACTCCCAGACCCTAAGGAAACTGGAATTACACTGACTTTGTTGTTGTATATACTAAAAAATCTAAATATATGTAAACAAAAAATTTGACCATGTTTAATTTTCCTCCTCAATTTTCAAGGCAAAACCAAGCAAAAAAAAAAAAAAAAAAACTTTGCCACTTCTTTGTCCACATATTCTGCACTGCTGATTCTTTGTCACCCTCATAGGTACAATTAGTTTAGATTTTGGGCTGATTGGATGCCCCACTTCCCCATGTTGGCTTCTTTGAGGACATGTCCTACGGTTGTGCCCTTCTCTGAAACACAATCTGCAAACATTAGTGGAATTTGCTGCTTCTGTGCTCTGGGAGCATGTCCTGTTATGACCTTTTTGTCCACATAGTCTGCACTGCTGATTCTTCGTTGCCATTCTCATAGGTAAAATTAGTTCAGAATTCGGGGGTGTTGTTTCACTATGCCCCACTTCCCCATGTTTGCTTCTTATTTGAGGACTGTGTCCTACGGTTGTGCCCTTCTCTTAAGCACAACCCACAAACGTCAGTGGAATTTGCTGCTTCCTTGTTCTGGGCACATGTCCTTCTGTTATGACCTTGTTGTCCGCACATTCTGCAATGGAGATTCTTTGTTGATCTCCTCCAACTTGAATTAGCCTAGTTCATTGACCATTTTCTGAGTAGCCTTAAAAGTCAGGTAAAAACAATCACTAAGATGCTTTGATCATAACATAGAAGATGTAAAAGAGGCACAGACCTTTGATGGAACGACTTCTTTTGCGCCGGTTTTCCGAATACTTTTTCATTAATTCTGAGGCGCGTTTCCTAGCAGTAGCTGACCCTCCAGCAACCTGCAAAACAACAGCCCTTTTGAAGTTCAAATCAACTCTCAGGGCTTAGGGTTTATTAGATTTGAGCAATCCATTGGAAGTAGTGTCACAAACATGTTTTCAAAACCAATTAAATACAACAACCCGCCAACCCGGGTAAGATCACATGAGGGTCAAGAAGCAGTCTTAACCCTGTGAAAACTAGATGACAATGGACAGTTCAAAAAGAATGAAATAATCACAATTGAAGAGATTAATAATTTTAATAATTTCAGGAATTCTGTGTGTGTGTGTGTGTTTTGTTTTGTTTTCAGAAAACAATACTAAAAAACACTGCTGCCAAACATATTTTCTTGTTTCATATACCAACTTGTATTCCAAAGTTAAACCTTAAAAGCCCAATTAAGCTGCAAGTCTTAATAAAGGGCTATTTTACTACTCCCTCCATCCCATTAATGCTTTTCTTTGACTTTGCACGGACTTTAAGAAAATTGAAATTGTATCGTTGAATGTGATGCAGTGAAAAAAGAAATTTGTGAGCCCCAAAAAAACTTTCTAAAAATGGAAAGAGAAAGATTAATTTAGGACAACCCAAAAAAAAATAAATAAAAATTACTGTAATTTGGAATAGAGGAAATACTTTGCAACTACAACAACAACAAAAAAAGTATCGTACAAAATAAGATCGATGTGTACGTGGATCTTATCCTTATTCAAAAGTAGAAAGACCGTTTCCAAAAGATTTTTGATTGATTTCGCGCCAAAGGGAAATCAACTCAAACACAATGACTTTGCCACTAGCTAATAAATGGTGTATAATAGAATTTGCCTATGAGGTGATGGTGATACATGGTAAAAGATAATTCAACAGGGGCGACCTGAGAACACATATACATTATGATGCATTAGTTTTAACTTAAAGGCCACAAGCAGCACACCCATGTATTCTCATGCCGACCCTATTGAACATTTTCACCTCAACTATAAATCTCCCCCTCAAACAAGCTAAGATATATACTTTCTGTAATTACTACTGAGTTCTTTATATATATATATACACACACACACACACACACACACACACACACACACATACATATATATATATATATATATATATATATATATATATATATATATATATATATAATTTGAGTAGAAATTACTATGAATTTAGACACCCCATACTTGGTGTGTATTTGAGTAGTATTTATATGTATATGGAGGAAAGCAATGGTTCTCTAACAATCTGTACTACAACTTTAGTACATATGATAGTACTTGTACAACTAGAAATACTGTCTTTCAAGAGTTTCTATTTTATATATACCTGGTGTTTATTATCATTTTACATTTTTTTAAATTTTCATATACTTAGAGCATGCGCATTATGAAATTGATGCATTTACATTTCATTTTTACACAACAGTTATTTTCGTTGTTTAAATATTCTTTTTTTTTCCTATTTTCTTCCTAATAACACTATCAATCCATAAAAGTTATATATAGAATATAAATAATGCACATTTGATTTTTATACATACTCAAAGCGTGCATCGTGGGTCACCTAGAAAAATTCGCTCTATGTTTTAAATATAGGGGTCAGGTTGCATACATTTGACCCACCCTTACCCCGCGATGGGCGAGAGCCTTTGAGGCACTCGGATAATGATGATGATGATGATGATGATGATGATGTTGTTGTTGTATCCTTTGAGCGAGCATATTATAAAATTAGTACATTCACGAGTGACATAATACGGAGTACTCATTAGATGCAAATGAAGGTACATCCAGATGTACAATATAATTTGCAACTATGTTGTTTGTTTTCTTCTTTTTGCGGGTCGGTCGGGCCCCAATTAGTCTTATTGATTTCTATTTAAACATTCACTGGTTTTTATTTTTTCTCTACCCTCTATATAAATTTCAACCATACAACATTTATATTATAAAAAGTGGACAAAACAAATTAGGACGGAAACACTAAAGGATTAATACACTATGTACAATATGTGTTCTAATAAGGGAGTACAATATTGTACATTTGTACTACTTGTACTAGCAATTGACTGAACCCTCTTAGACAAATCTAAAAAATCAACTACTGGGCTTAGAATATGAATTGGTATATCATACCTGGTCCAACATCAAGCCCACGATCCAAAACACCAATGTTTTGAGAGCTGTCAAGACACATGCCAACTTGAGCCCAATGCCATTTTCCATAAAGAGCAATTCCCACTTTTAGCCCCACAAATGTTAGGACTAACATTTTTTTTCCATTTTTTGATGCAAGACTTTTAGACTTCTTGTCACTTTTGGTACATGCAATCATTGACAATCAGGCACGCACAGACAGTCACTGTCTTTGAAAAATTATTGTCCACTTGTAGAGTATTAACCTTGGTGTCGTCCGTGGTGTGACTCGTGATGTCACTGTAGCCATGACCCATGTCTGGTTTCTGGTTGGTTTGATAGGCAAGTTCAACATGAATGTATAGAATCTGATGAATGGGCTGATTCTTTCTTCTACGGCACGCCTATGGAACTATAGCCAGCCAGTTTCTTTAGACCATTTTCATCCATAATCTGTCTGATCCTCTCAGCTTCATTCCACTTTCCAAGAGCAGCGTATAGTTTAGACAAGATCACCAGTGGTATAGGACTCCTTGGCTCCAGCTCTAAGAGTTTCTGAACCATTTCTTGTGCAATGTCAGGATGAGAATGACACTCAGAAGCCCCAAGAACTGAAGCAAAAACTGAGGCAGAAGGCGTGGGCAGTTTCTTGAGCAGTTCTCTCGCGTCGTCCAGCTGTCCAGACCGAGCAAGAAGATCAACTAGAATGTTAAGTTGCTTGGAACCCGGGGTGAACCCGAAATCCACGGTCATCCGTTTAAGGATCTCCCACCCTTTGACTGTTTGACCGGAGTGGCTGCACACGGATAACACACAGTTGAAAGTTGCTAAGCTTGGCTTCACGTTCTCGCGCACCATCCGGTCGAACATCTCAAAAGCGGCTTCGTTTTCGTTGTTTATTCCGTACCCGGAGATCATAACATTCCATAGGGCCGGATCGTCGCACTTGTTTTCAAAAGCCTCAAAAACCCTTTCAG
Source organism: Cuscuta campestris (assembly GCA_900332095.2). Classification (NCBI taxonomy): domain Eukaryota; kingdom Viridiplantae; phylum Streptophyta; class Magnoliopsida; order Solanales; family Convolvulaceae; genus Cuscuta; species Cuscuta campestris. The sequence goes on from OOIL02005599.1 coordinate 603,697, forward strand.
CCAAACAGACTTTTCCACATTTCATGTAGACATCAATCACAGCGGTTGCAAGGAAGGGATCGTCAATGCATTTGGTCCTTATGGCGTATCCGTGAATCTGTGTCCCTGAGTGAAGCACACATTGTGCAGAACAAGCAGTTAAAAGACTGGTCATTGATTTCTCATTTGGCTTCACGCCGGATGAAACCATTCTTCTGAAGAAATGAGAAGCTTTCTGATACCCTTCTTCCGGAAGGCGTGAAAACCCAATGATCATTGTGTTCCACGTTGATGAATCAGGTTTCATCCCTTCAGTTTCCAGATGTTCAAAGAGTTCAATTGCTTTCCCGGTTTGATTATTGAGCATTAATCCCGAAATCATGGAGTTCCAGGTGATCAAGCTCCGTTTGATTCTGGGAAATTCTTGAAACACAGAAGATGCACATTGCCAAGAACCACATTTGGAATACATATCAATTAGGGAAGTGGAGACCATAGTATCAACCTTCATCACAGTTTTTTCAGCAGAGCCATGGATTTGCAGGCCAAGCTTCAGATTCTTGAGTTCTGCACAAGCAGAAAGACCGGAAACGAATGTCACAGCATTGGCCCTTTCATCTGACAATCCATTGAAATCCTTAAACACGAGCAAGACAGCCTCATACCAACGGTTCTGCAACAAGCCGGTCATATATGCATTATGACAGACCACATTTTTGTTCTCAATCGACTCAAACAATCTCGTTGCAGAAACCAAATCACCAGAACCGGAATACGTCGTGAGAACTGAAGTTGCAACAAAAACACAAGTCTCAACCCCAATCTTCACAGCCCAGCAATGCATTTGCGCGCCCACAGTAGCATCCTCGCAGCCAGACAGCACCCCGGCTATGGTGACAGAATCCGGGCGGAGATTCCAAGAATCCAGCGACCCAAACGCCCTGAAGGACTCTGAGTGACACCCAATTTGAGAAAACCCGGAAATGAGAGCGTTCATAGAATCTATAGTTGGGTGGGGAATTTCGTCGAACGCCTTGAGCGCGCAATCGACGCTGCCGGCTTTCAGATACAAGGTGGTGAGGGCGGAGGCGGTGAAGAGATCGGACTGGAACCCAGACTTGAGGAGGTGGGTGTGGAGCATCTGGGCTCGTGGAAAGTCTCGGAGCTTGGCGCAGGCTTTGAGCAGAGCAGGGAATGTGAACCCGTTGCGAAGAGAAGAAGAAGAAGAAGAAGAAGAAGAAGAATGGAGGCGAGAGTAGAGTGTGAGGGCTTCTCTGTAAGCTCCATCTCTCACTAGATCCGCTATCTGCCGTCTCATTGGGTTGGATTCAATTCTGTTTTTGCATTTTGTGTTGCTTCAAGAGCATCTTCAAACGGGTGTGCTTTATTTTAGTTTTTGCTATGTATAAAAGCCTTTCAAACTTTAGCAAATCAATGCTTCAAACATAAAAAAACAAATTATGATTGAAAAATGAAAAAAAGCATTTGTTGTATCATTATTTACTTGCTATAATGTAAAAATAACAAATTTATATAAAACATGGTTGGAAATACTGTTACTCATACAAATTTAGTGGTGTAAGGTCTTATCAATGTTTCCACAAATAATTTTCAATAGAATAAACTTAAGTACACCAGAATGGAGAATGGGGCCGGGTAACAATGGGATACCCATTTTCGTGTACCCTTAACTTGAATCATTTCAATATGACTACTGAGTATGAGTGTATTTTTTAGGGGTGGGCACGGGCCGGTCCGAGTCCAAATTTATATAAACCAGACTCGGCTTGTTTTTATTAAAACGGTCCGGGCCGGAACGGGTTTTCAAAATTTTAAAATTGGAACCGGACCTAACCCGGCTTGTTTGAAACGGGCCGATTCCACGGGTCAACAGGTCCGAACCTATCATAATACTAACATTCTTCAAAACAAATAGAAATTATAGAATAATGCCTTCAAAGTTCAAAAAGTGAATATTTCAATAAATAGAAATTTGAATACAACATGAAAAAGTGAATATTTCAATAAGAGATGAGATGAGAAGAGAAACATACCAGTTCGGCAGTACCACAAGAAGGTCGGCTATTCTCGATCTGCTACCCGATTGGAAAGAATCGCCAATTTCTGCCGGAGATTGGAAAGAATTTGCCTGTGATTGGAGAGAACCGGCGAATCGGCGAAGGAGGCGAATAGGTGAAGACTGAGAATCGCGTTCAGAGTTCAGGCTCTCTGTTTTCTCACTTCTGCGGTTCTGCACTGCGATTGGAATATGGAAGGACCGAAAGAGTTACTAAAATTAATTGGAATAGGCGGGTATACCGTATATTTACTAAAAAATATTAAAAATAATATTAGTATTTAAAAAACGGTCTGGTCCGGGTCCCAAACAATTTCAAAATGGGGAACCGGACCGACCCTAAAATCTATAGGAACCGGACCGACCCGGACCGTTTTAAATTTTTGAAAAGACGACCCGGACCTAACTCGGCCAGAACCTGGCGGTTCAGTTCCGACCCGCGGTTCCTGGACCCGAATGCCCACCTCTAGTATTTTTGGTCAAAATGCAAATTAGTACTTGTACAAATTACTACCAGGTTGATATCATTTTTTTGTAATTATAAATTTATTTATAAGTTAATTTTTTTTGTGTGAATTCCATAATTAGTCTCTTATAACATATGTGTTTTCATACCTAGTCCTTTATTATCAAATATTACTCTCGTAGTTCTTCTTTTATGGATGCATTTCCACAATAGCTCTTTTTTAATCTTTTGTTGTGTTGGTGTTAATTTAAAAGTTAAAAGTATAATTTGACATTAACTTTATATTCAGTGACGTATTCTGATATTGGTTAGATGAATAGAACAAAAATAATGGCTATGAGTATGAGTTAAAATTCCGACGAAAGACTACATCTGTGGACTATAATTGTAGTATAAAACTACTGTAATTCATAAACGATGCATTAGGAGTGGCCTTTGTTGTGTATGACAAGAAAGATATATTATTGCAAAATTATACTTTTAGCCTTCAAATTAACACCACCATGATAGAAGATAAAAAAGAGATTATTTATTGAAAGATACTCATAGAAGATGGGTCACCGTGGTAATATTTGATTAAAAAGCTAAATAGGGAAACTCCTCTATTAGAAAAGACCAATAATGGAATTACTCGATTTTTTGTCAAACAATAACATCGTTTGACTACAAATTCAACATAATCTAAATAAATAAATGATATAAAAATTTGATACTCCGTATATAAAAACTATATTCTAAGATGAACCGAATTACACTAAATTTATATTAAAACTATATATACTTTTCTCACAATTTATAGTCAAAGTTTGTCACTATTTGACATAAAAAGTTCAAATAGAAAAAATTTCAGGACCGGAAAGAGTAGTAGGTAAAATAAATTTATTTTCCTTCCATCCTAAAATATCCAAACAAGAGGAAGGAAAATAAGTCTATTTTATTCTTCTGAATTTTCCACCTTTATTTTCTTTCCTTCCTATAAAATCATCCAAAGAGAGGGTAAATATAAAAAACCACGGGGCATATTTGGTTGAAAGGAAAAAATTTTTTTTAAAAAAAAAAACTAATTCTATTTTCCTACGCTTGGTCTTAGAAAAATGATTTTTATTTTTTGGATGAATGTTCATTTTCTTTGTAAGTGCTCGAATCTTTTAATTCTACAAACAAGCAAAAAACTTCCCAAACTCTGTCGCCATTCACTCCCGGAACCTTATAGAATGGAGCGCTATAGTCTATAATAGAGACATGATCCCGATCGTGTGTAAAAAATAAAATGTGGTTTAAAATATTTTGAAAGTTTCAAAAATCATGCACATTTCTACAATATAATGAAATTTTTACTTTGGAAAATTTTCATCCCGACAAATATAACAATGAGAAATGCAGAGTATGAGAGAAAATTGATGTAGTATAAATAAATATGCAATTGACATCACTATATTATTTTACTAAAAAAATATCCGAACACCAAATCTCATTTTAGAGAAATGAATAAAAGGAAAGGGAGAAAATAATTGAGATTTTTTTTTCTTCAATTTTTTAAGAGGCAACATTTCTTTTTTTCTCTCTTGCCATGTCATATATTACTTGTCAAAATTATTCTTCTTTTATGCATAAACTATCAGCATATACATACACATAAACCACAATTTATTGTGCTAAATCATCTCACACTAATCACCAAACCAACACACACCCAATAAAAGTATCTAAGCTCACGTGGTACCTACGCCACGTCACCTGACACGTGGCGGAGCCTGATAGGAAGGCGTGGAATTCCGCCTTCTGACGTGGTGGGGGGTGGTTTGGCGCTCATGTTGGAAGAGTCTAGAAGACCCTCTTGGGGCTTCGAGTTCTTCGAGCTCCGCCACAACCTCGGACATGCGCGGCCTAACCTTGTGATCTGGGGTCAGGCAGCGCTGCGCGAGGTTCGCGGCCTTCAGTGCCCCCTTCTGAGGGTACTGTCCCTCCAACTTAGTGTCCATAATGCGAAACAGCTTCCTCTTGTCCCCCAAATACGGTTTCACCCAGTCCACAAGATGCTGCTCCACGCCGTGTTTGGAGTGGTCAACGGCACGACGACCGGTCAACAATTCGAGCATCACGACTCCGAAGCTATATACGTCGCTTTTTGCTGTCAACCGGCCTGTTTTTTTAGCAACGGGTACATTAGTTGAACATTGTTGTTAGAGTATAAAATCAATCACGAGTATTCAACCACAAGTATGGGCTTTTGGTTGAGTCGATTTCCATGTGGTGATTTCAATTGAAATATCTACGGTGCTCCGTTCGTAAAATTGATAGTTCCAACCCCCTAGCCCCTACCCCGGCTTGGCCCGAACCCACCCCAACCCCTTCAATTTCATCCCAAAAATTTAGTTGACTTTGAGGTAATAAAAAATTGACGAAGAGTCTGTTCTTTAGAAGTGGAAAAAAGAGCTTGATGTTGGAAGGAACTGAAATAAACTAGAAGAAACTGGAAAAAACTGAAAGAAACTGAAAAAACTAGAAGAAACTGGAAGAAACTAGAAAAACTTCAAAAAAATTGGAAAAGCTAAAAAAACTTTTTAAAAAAATATTTTAAATTCTTGTTGTTATAAATTATTATTATTATTATTATTTTAAACTTGAAGAAACTAGAAGAAACTGGAAGTTAAGAGTTCAAGCTCTAAAGAACAGGCTCGAAGTGCGAGAGTGATATACGCAAAATCGAACCTGTAGCGACATATTCAGGTGCAGCATAGCCCTGCGTACCCATCACCCGGGTAGACACGTGAGTGCGGTCACCAGTGGGGCCAGCCTTGGCCAATCCAAAATCAGACAGCTTGGCATTGAACTCCTGCAACAAGAGCAGTAAGGTTCTGTTTGGTACCCAGAAAATGCTAAGGAATATCAAATAAAACAAAACATACGGTACCGTGTCTAAGAGGATATTAGAAGCCTTAAAATCACGATATATAACGGGCTCCTTGGCATCATGCAGGAAAGCAAGGCCTCTAGCAGCACCAATGGCTACCTTCATTCTTGTGCCCCAACTCAAGGGATGTGACCCTCCTATGAACCAACCCCAAACATAAGACTACAATCAACTAGCTAATCTAGTAGTTATCCTTATAAAATATGAACAAATTCATGTGTATAAAACATTGGGTTAAGTTAGTAAATCGACTACATCCATTTTTTTATAGTATGGTTTGACTCAAAATGAATTGTTTTGATAATGTACTAAAGAAAAAAGAAAGGATCGCAAAGGTGGTAACGTACTTCTGAAAAGATGATTCTCCAAGCTGCCTTTTGGCATAAACTCATAAACCAAAAGCCGATTGTCACCATCTGTGCAGTATCCAATAAGTTTAACCAGGTTCGGATGATGAAGTTGTCCAAGGTAATTAACTTCAGTCTAGGAGTTACCCATTGTTAATTAAGATGAGAACACAACATTAATAAGGCTCCGTTTGTTTCTAGGAAATTAAAGTTTTCTCATGTTGACGCCAAATGAGGAAAAACCGTGTGGAAAATGATTCCTCCTTGGAAAATGAAGTCATTTTTTTCTTGGAACAACTTAATTCTTTCTTACTATGTTTGTTAAATAATCCAAACACACAAAAAACCACAGCAATACATTTTAATTTCATGTAAAAACAAACGGAGCCAAAGAATGACTAAACTCAATTGCAGGACATACACATAATAAGAAAGAATCGGTGAAATATATGTACCAGCCACTCTTTATGGCCTTGAAAGCCTTCAGGTTTCAGCTTCTTAACAGCTATGACAATCCCTGAACCAGGTCTTGTAGGGGTGAGAGAATGCTCATCGATCCATCCTTTGAAGACATACCCAAATCCTCCTTCCCCAAGAAGGCTGTCTGGTCTAAAATTTCGGGTCGCGTTCTTCAGCTCAAGAAATGTGAAAGCTTTTACATTTGGGGATAATAATATTTCTTCTTCGGATCTAGGCGTGGAAAGGCTATCCACACTGTTTTTTCTACCATAGGAAGGGATGGCTATGGCCGAAGGAATGGAAGACTTGCCTCTCTTGCTAGGAACTTGCAAGGATTCAGAAGCTGTATATATTCATAAAATTAAAAAAAAAACATCAATTGGAATGAATACATTTTGCCTCTCTGTATGATTCTTTACACATAGAGAGACTAATGGCAGTTATTCTTCTAATTCTTACCAGTTCTAGTTTGCTGATAAGCATAGTACACATTACCAAACAGAGCCTAAGCCATAACTAGCCTACCAAACAGAGCCTTAATATCACCGACAAAACAGCTGACTGAAAACTAAGAAGGGCAAAATAAAGATGTAATCTTTGCAAATAAAAACTTTAATTCACTCACAAATTAAATCCAAATCCTCATTTATTAGTTCATACAAGTACAAAACCGCCCAACTATACCTCCAGCTAGATAATGGAACAAGCAGAAACAATCAAACCTAGAAGATCCATTTCAAGGACAACAAATTTATGCCTCTAATTACACATCATTTGAAGCCTTGAAACACAGTCCAAATCTTAACGAATCTGAAAAAAACTAATCTTTTTGAAAGAATATCGATCCCAGCCTCCAAGAAAGGAAAAAAAACAGATTTTCTCACAAAAAAGCTCAGTCAAAGATTCCTGTTGGAACACAAAATTGAAGAAGACTGAAGGGAGGGTACCAGAAGGGGTGAGAGAGCTCTGAGAAGCATCCACTCTTGCAGAACAAGCGGCGCAATTACCCATCAAGATTAACGAGACCCAACTACCAGCAAGAACGCCAACAGAAAATCAAGAAAAAGGGATTAAAATTAAAAAGATCTTATCTTTTGGCACAGAAAATGCATGAAACTCGGCGAAACAAGAGTATAGGTATGTGTGTGTGTGTGTATATATATATATATATATACCCACATCTAGCTGTAGGGATAAGGAAGGAGTAAGGAGTAAAGGTCAGGTAGGTTTCTGAGAAGTTGGGTAAATCTCGTTTGAGAAAGCGATGTTTCAGAAAAAATAACCAAAGAAATTGGGAAAACGTGGGAAAATGGGAGACAAGAGAAGAAAGAAGGGGTTCAGGAACACGAAGAAATGGCGGATTACCTTCCTCCTTAGACGTGTGCAAACAAGGGTCCCCAACGGGCACTCGGCTGGTTGACATGGACAATCTTTAATATTGGTCCTAACTAACTCGAATTATATTTGAGTGGATCTAAAAGTTATTTTAGCTCATTCATCAAATACATTTACTTTATTATTAATTATCTAACCAATATAAATTTTAAAAGTTTCTATAATTCATGTAGAATAGTTCAATTCACTCACCTTTCTTAAACAAAAATCAATAGTCTTTTAATGAATGAGTATAATGGGTTTATTAGTTATGCAACAATACCTCTATTATGTTTTCTGTGTAAATGTGGTGTCTGGTGATTTTATTTTAAACATTGAAAAAAGAGTTTAATATTTTTTAAAAAAAATTTGTTGTGCAAAAATGATTTTCTTGATATTTTATTCGGACCGCGCGGCCTGATGGCCAGTTCGGCTCGCTAAGGTGGGAGGATATGAGTAAAGAGTTTAGCCCATCAAATCCGAAGGTTTGGCCCGTCCATGTAAATGAGCTAATAATTTATATCAAACCCGATTCATATCCAACCCGGATACTTAATCACATAGGTCTATTTCCTGGCTTCCTTCCCCTTTCCCTAATTTTTAGGATAAAAATTGTCTCCTTCAATTGAAACTTAATTAGACCCCAATCATTATTTCAAACATTACGAAAACACTAACTTTATTGTTTCAAACACTTTGGTGTCTGACATTAGACCCCACTACCCCACCCATCTATCCTCATATGACTGACTTTAAAGCCATGTATCATGGCAGGCTTGAGGGAAGCTTGATGGGACTTGATGAGGTGTAAAGATATATAAATGTGATAAGGTGTGAATTTGTGTAAATTTTAATTGGCTTAAAAAAAACAAAAGGAGGCAATGTCGGGAGGGCTATCAAGCCAAAGGGGCAACGCCCTTTTCACGCGGAGTGTGGCATACTCACATGGGAAGGAGGGGCGTGAGAGCTTGTCAAGCTGGGGAGTGACCCCATTTCAGACGGCCTAATGCCCAACGCCCTTCCGCTTGTAGTCTCTCGTGGCATCGCTACGTCGGTGGCCCTCTTACGTGAACACCCCCCTCCTTTTGTGACCACACCGCGTGAATTCATGATACTTTTTTAAAATTTTGATCTACCGTGGTCACGGCCATGATCTGAATTCCAACCGTTGCTATTTTTTCAATGCTCCAACGGTCTTTTGACCAAAAAAATTTAAAACCTATTAACTTCTTTTCTCTTCTATCAAAAGAACTCAATTTTAATCATTTTCAACTACATTCACTTTTTCATAACCTCAATTTTGTTATATATTTTTTTACAAACTTTATATTTCTACTTACACCATAAATCCAAACAATCTCAATCTCGCGTATTTTTACAATTCCAATAAGCACCCCCTTCAATCTAAACGATCTGAATGCCGGGGATATGTTTGACAATTGTTATCTATCCTCCGACTTTCGAGGGGTTTGAGTATTGGACTTAACCCACAAACTTCTTCTCAGGTGGCTTTCAAGGCCTAACGTTTCTGAATTTCATTTCGGAGACGTGACCTCATTACATGCCGGAGACACAATCAAATTCAGATAGCCTAACACCCCATCAATTATTCATAATACTTTTTTAAAATTTTGATCAATCAAAATAATTTATATTTTATTTTTTCATTTTTTGGTCATGTATTTATTTCGAACTTAATAGCAAACATATTTTATTCACACTCATCTACCCATACTTATGTAGGGTATACATAATACTCCATTAAATCTCAACCATAACAGATGACCTTACATTTATAAATTATAAAATATTCATTTCACACATTATAAATTATAAAATATCCATTTCACACATTTCTTAAATGGTCTAAGATGATGTTGATATATGCACATTTGAAAGTTGCATGATACTTTTTCTTCATTAAAATAAATACACAAAAATTCATGTTTTTAAACATATTCAGAAAATGCAAATGGAAAAAAACTAAAATAAAAGTAAAACTAGTGAAACTATTAGAATAGGAGTTTGATATTTTTATTCGTAAAAGTGCAAAGTCTTAGACAAAAATATGAAACTTCAATTTTGTAATAAAGGCTTTGTTTTACTCTTTTTTGAGTGATTTCTTTACACAAATTATTGTTAAAAAAAGAATGTGCAAATTTTAAGATTAATACTCCCTCCATCCTAAAATAAAAAAGGTTGTTTATTTTCCTTTTGGTACAATACAAAGAAAGCCCTCACTTTTTTCTTTTTTTTTTTCTTTTTTGAAAAATTTTGAAAAACTTATAAATTTTCTCTTTCTGTATCATTTAGTATTTTTCTTAAACTATCTACCAAATCAAATTACAAGTTTTTTTTAGATGGAGCAGAATTAAGGTCAAACTTTGGATATTTAAAGTATGATTTCCGGGAATAAAGTGGATGTGTCTAATAAAGATAAAATAAAAACCCATTATTAGCTAATGCAGATGCCGCCGGGACGACCGAAGACCGATGAAGAAGAGATAAAAGAGCCATCATATCATCTCTCATCGTCTCCCCTATTCCCACTTCTTAGCAATTTCGTTTTGGAATTAATCGTCTCAGTTCAACACTACAAATTTTAAATAAAGTCTTGAAAAGTAAAAAGTGAGTTGAGATTTGTTCAGGAAAATACAAAGTAAAAAAAAAGAGATGTTGGTCTTGTGCCCAGGAGACACGTAGTTTAGTTGGTCAATAGGATAGGATTCCTGTCAACGACGATGAAGAACGACCATGTCTTGCTCTTACTAGAGACAGATCTCACTCTCTATTAATTAGCTTAGGATTAATGTTTAATTACCTTCTTCCCAGATACTGTGAGGCCAGTTTTGTGTTCTTTCTTTTCTTTTTTTTTTAATATGTTGGTCTGTATTTTTATATTTGATGATCAACACAAGAGCTATAAAAAAAAGTAGTAGTGAAGAAGAGTGCCAACACAAGAACCCATATTGGATTTATCCATTCCAATGAGTCAAATGTTACATATTGAAGGGAAAAGAAGAGAAATGCAACACACAAAACCTTATTATATATCTAAAAACTCTGCACACACAAAAAAACAAATATAACACCAAGGAGTTTGAGGTCACCCTCAAGTAGTTGATCCTCCTCTATTCTATCTTCTATATATGTATTCTCTCCCTAGGATTTCTATATATATAGAGATGATGGGGGGTAATAATGTAATATTGGCGATGTGCCAATCTCTAACTACATTGTATGTTCTGTACAATGGGGATGCGTTGACTTTTGCGAGGATACCATTGGTGTTTGTTCCAAGAATTCACACAAACTTCAACGCAACCTGGTTCTCGATCCTATTCACTCAAAATAATGCCCACAGAAGAAAAAAGATCTGCGGGGAGACAATGGATGCCATATCCAAGTCTCATGTAACACAAAAAAAAGAAAAAGAAAAAAGAATGTGACCCAAAAAAGAATGCCATATCCACTTCGCATTCTCCTGTGATCCCAACGGAAACAAACAGACTATATGGATGGAGAAGATAAAACCTATCGACGCATGGGTGAAAGAAAGACTGAAACTTTGGATGAAGAGAAGAGTCATTCATAGACTGTGGAGGAGGGCTCTCTTGCACAATGGAGGATGAGAGGAGGTGATGCTTGGATTTGGAGATGCAGATTCCATTCCAAGTGTTTTTAGTAGGAATTGTCTCTCCTGAGAAAACAAATGAGGAACAATTAAGAGTTATGGATACGAAGAATCAATCAAATATGGTTTTTTTAAAAAAAAGAATAGATTTTTTCTTACACTTTCTGAGAATTTTGGACTGGGAATAGCTGCAGCTAGTGATCGGAACACTGGAGCTACTTCAAGAGGTGATTTGCATTCCTCGTTTGGATACTCGGGTAAAACATCATCGACTGAAACAAAACAATGCCAATAAGCACAAAAATGGCTTCATGGAATATTATTTTTTTAAAAAAGAAAAAGTGATAGTTTGTGCACAAGAAGGAGCATTTATTGCAAGAACCTCGATTTTCGTATTCATCAAAAGCAGTTTGATCGCAAATGTGGTTTGAAGTTGAACCAGTACTATACTCAGCATTGCCTCCTCCTGCAGAGTCTTGAGATAAACCAGGTTGGCTGCACAACAAGATGCTGACCTCACAAGAAGCAGTTTCTAGGCTCTTCTGGACTGTGCTTTCACAAGAATTGGCTTTCAGTGCCTTGGAGTTGAGCATTTCTGCTGGTTGCACCAATGCCGTCATCTTCGGATCATCTTTCTTGAGGAATGCTCCCTCAGTTTTATGTCTAAGACCTGTTTTTTAAAGTAAATGATCATCCCCTTAATATACAATGAGTGTACCTTTGGCTTACAAGCACAATGCTTGAACATATATATTTCCTTGTTCTTAAATAACTGTCCGTTATGAGTCTCGGCATACATTAAGATTCAAATGAATGTAGACATAATGTATGCCCATATTCATTCAATTTTTAATGGATGTAAAAAAGTGAGTATATTACAAGTGTGTGACTCACCATTGGCATGTGCATCCTTCATGTCTTCATCACTTCCATGACTTGATGAGTTTCTCCCAAGAGTAGGCAGGTTTTGAGTTAGTAAAGTGAATGGAGGAGATCTTAGCTGCTGCTGATTCGTTGCATCACAACTCAAAACCGGTTTTCTGTCATCGGGCAAAATGTCCGGGGTGTCTGGAATGTGACTCCTCCTACATGACATAAAGCAATCCAACAATTTCAGCCATATTTCCATCAAACTCAGCCAAGCCATTTCAGCAGAATTTTTAGCCTACCAATCTTGGTAAACTCATTTTTATTAGTTTTTACCTCTGCTTCTTGATGCATAATGTAGTGTCTGAAGTGGTATCATCATTGAGCGAACAATGTAAAACATCCCCTCTTTTGCTTACATCAACGGACGAAGAGTTACTGTTTTCTTTTTCTAAGGCCTCATTCTTTGCTCTCTTTTTGCAGAGGGTATTGAACCGGTTCTTCACAGCATTGTCGGTCCTATTTGAACAAACAAGAAAAGCAGTTCCAACGCCATTGTAAATCTTCCAACTCAATAAGAATAAGTAAAAAGAAGAAGAAGAAGAAGAAGAGAATCTGGTAAAATTTATTACCTGCCTGATACCACCTTTGCAATTTCAGTCCATCTGTTGCCAAAGATCCTCTGAGCCTGCAGATAAATTCTATTTGAAATCATCAAAATATTAACCAAATGGAGCAGTAATTCTGGGGAAAAAAATATGCATTTTTAACATCCAAGAAATCAAGAACAGAAATTTCAAAGGCAAAACACCTTTTCTTGATTGGAGATCAGAGCTATTCAATGTCAAAATTTTACCTCACATAAGAGCACATCTTCTTCAGGTGACCATCCTCCCCTTTTGAAATCAGAGTTCAAATAAGTGTACCATCTACAAGAGCATTGTCACTCAATTACTCATAGTATATATAGGGAGAAGGGAAGAAAAAAAATAGAATCTTTGAGTGCACCATTAAAATTAGATTTACAACCATTGGTGATTATAAAAATAAAAAAGGAAAATAAATAAGAAAATGCCTAAATTAAAACAGCTTTGAACAAACCTTCTTCTGCATTGCCTGGTGGTTTTATCCTTAAACTTTGATGCTAAGATAGTCCAACTGCTTTCAGCAACAAAAAAAAAACCCAAAAAGATAACCTTATGATTTCATCATCGAACCATTATCCATTACAAAAAGTTGTGAAAAATCAATCTTTATTGACACAAAAGAGAGAAAAAAAATCAAACACATAAAAACTCTCTCACTTATCAGTTCCATGTGCTCGAATATGCTCTCTCAGTATATCATCTTCCTGCAAGCAAATACATTATAAATCACCAAATTACAGAACTCAACCAGAAAAGTAAAATCAAGAAAATCAAACAGGGAAACAAAAAAAAGAAACCTCTTGAGACCAAGAAACAATGTGCCTTTCTTTGGGCTTTGATGATTCATTCACTTTCTTCTTCATATTCTGATGCAATGTTAACCCTCCCCAGCTCCGGCATACTATATGAAGAAAAAGATACCCTTTTTGGGGAAGAATATATACAAGAAAAAAAGGGGAAGCTTTTCCACACACTTTGCAAGAATCACATTACACAACAGCGCTGTGGAGAAAGAATCCGACCGACCCGAATTTGAGGATCAATAATTCAGTCTCAAGAAAACTACTGAAGAATCGAGAAATGCCCAATGAAATTGTCTGGGTTTTATGTTTTTTTTTCAAAAAAGATCTAGTCTTTGGAGATGATGGGGTATAAATTATAATGGCGGTGTGGAAAGAGAGAGACTAGAGAGAGAGATAAATAATCAACGGATGGGTGCTTCTAAAGCCCGGGCATGAAGGCAAGTTTCAAAATTTTTATTACTTTAAATGTAATGAAATTGTGTTTTGAAGAATACATATACCATACATTCGGATGCACGGTATTTCTTATACGTTCGTTGTCGAGCAACTAAGTACTCATTTTTGAGTAACAAAATATTTATTTTCGAATAACTGAATGCTCATTTTCGAACATAACTAAACTTTAGAAATGAATATTCAGTTACTCAGAAATAAATATTCATTTGTGCGAAAATGAGCATTCAATTACTCGTAAATGAGTACACTCAATGTAGATGTACGGGAAATACCATACAACTGGTTGTGCGGCAAATGTTGCGGTGTTTTAAATAATGTGGAGTATGGACTATTTTTTTGAGTACAAGATTCAAAGTAATATGAAGTATGTAATAGTAATATACTCCCTCCGTTTCGGAGTATTTGTCTATTTTTTTAGTTTTTCGATCAAAATGAGTAAATTTTGACTCTAATTTAAATAAAAATGATACAGGGAGACGGAGGGAGTATTAGATATTGATACAAAAAAAGTTTTATTAAATTTATTATATTTTCAAAATATTATTTTATCTAATTAATATACAATAAATATTTTATTTAATTATAAGTCAGAGGTTGAAAATAGTTGACTGAAAAAAGTTAAAACTGGACAAATACTCTGAGACGGATATAGTACTTTTATCTAATTGATGAATAAATTTTATGTGTATTTTGAAAACAAAATAAAACTTGTGGAGTATAATGAAGAAATGAAGGTGAAAAATAATGTGGGATCCTCTTAAGGAAATTTTATCAATTTACTGATATTGCAATCCAGTTGATATGAAAAGAATAGTGTAATTAATTCAAAATAATGTGGGATCCTCTTAAGGAAATTTTATCAATTTTTGTTATGGCATTGTTGTGCCTATTTGGTAGCACATTTTCATTTTTATTACTCCCTCCGTCCCCCTAAGATGTTCTCATTTTGACTTTTGGTAGTTTTTAAGGAGAGTTGAAAAAAAGTGAAAGTTTACCATAATACCCTTAATGAAAAGTAGGTGGAGTGTATTAAATGAGGTGGGTGAGGTGTAATAAATAAAGTAAGTGGGGGTGATTGTGGTATTTTAATTGTTAAAAAATGAAATGAGAAGATCTATTGTGGACAAAGAAAAAGGGCTATTGAGAAGATCTATGGGAGACGGAGGGAGTACTATAACTTATTAGCTCTAACCCTCTGATATATACTCGTTTTAAAAATTAGAATAACTTAATTATTTGATTATATAAAATTGATTCAAGTGAGAATATTCTTACTGTGAGAATATGAGAATGTTGTATTTTCAGACTATCGTGATGCATTTTACATTTGTAGTGTATTTTCGAAAAGTTCATTTTATTTACAAAATTACCATCGCGACTTTTTCAAATTTTTTATTTTAAATAGTTCTTAGATCTTAAATCTAAGGAAAAATTATCCAAAATAATCACAACTTTACCCGGTCTTTCAAAAATAATCCCATCTTTCACTGTGTTGCATAATAATCTCAACTTTATTGAAATTTACCAGTTTTGGGTCGCCGTTAAGTTTCTAACGGAAGGTTAACGGAAATGCCCGTTTTAGGCAACAAAATGAAAGTTGGGATTATTTTTGATGAATTTTTGTTTTTTAATTTTTTTTGAAATTTTTATTTAAATTTTTTGAATTACTTTCAACCTCCATTTCTTTTTCTTTTTTTAAAGATTATTCTTACCTTAGAAAAAAATAGATATAAAAAATAATGAAAATGAAAAAAATAACTAAAATCATATAAAATTAATCAAATAAATAATGTAATCAATAGAAATTAAACAGAAACTGGTAAGAAATAAAATAAATATATACGGAGTGGTGGGTTTTAACATTTTACACACTATACGGAGTCTTAATGTACTACTTATTTTTAAAAGAACAAGCCGTCCAGTAAAGTTGGAATTATTGTAGATAATTTTTTCTAAAATATAAGAAGTGATATGTTAATACTTTGTATAATGCGTAAAATATTAAAACCCACCCGTATATTTTTATTTTACTCTTACCAATTTCAAGTTAGTTTCCATTGATTACCTTATTTATTTTATTATTTTTGTATCATTTTAATTACATTTCTCATTTTTTCCATTTTTTATATCTATTATTTTTATTTTTTAAACTAAGACTAATCTTTAAAAAAGGAAAAAGAAATGATGATGGAGATAGAAAGTAATTTAAAAATTTTAAACGAAAAATTTTAAAAAAATAAAAAAAATGAAAATTCATCAAAAATAATCCCAACTTTCATTTTGTTGCCTAAAACGGGCATTTCCGTTAACCCTCCGTTAGAAACTTAACGGTGACCCAAAACTGGCAAATTTCAGTAAAGTTGGGATTATTATGCATCACAGTGAAAGGTGGGATTATTTTTGAAAGACCAGGTAAAGTTGGGATTATTTTGGGTAATTTTTCCTAAATCTAATGGATCGTATGCATTCTCATTTTTTCACTGTGCACCATTCTCATTTGAACACACACATACACATGTATATACTTTTGTTTGTTTGTATGTTTTTATTGATAATTTAATAAAATAAAATATTTGTTTCACATCTTGTTTTATAGAACTTGTAAGTACTTTTGAACGATGTAATTTATATTTTTTATTCTTGTATCATTTTTGTAATTAAATAATTTTAAAAATGATGAGATTTTGTACGTTGTTCATAGTTTAACGAGGAAGTAAATGCTACGGAGTAACATTCACTAAAGTTGAATTTATTCAAAAAAAAATTCTGAAAAATATGTTCTTGTAGTGATTGTGAAAATGGGGCCTTGAAAAGTGAAGGGAACGCTCCCCTCTCAACTTTTTATTGAATTTTTGGACACTTTTTCCATTTGTATCAAACATAAAGTATGTATCGATTTAAGTTTTTTCTATTTAATTGTATTTTAAGTGTTTAGTTTATTGGCTTGTTGGAAATTTTTGATGAATTGGACAATTTTCGGACATAAATTCGGTAGGGTCCACAAAATGATTTTTTCGAAATAATTATGGACGTTTAATCTCGTAAGTGAAATGAGTGTTTCGACACATTACGCGCCAAAAATGGTGCTCGGGTGAATGAGAAATTAATTCACGAACACATGGGAAGAGTAAAAGTCTTTGTCCCACACCGGATCTTAAACCTTTCATATTCTCATATTTAAGCCTAGGCATTGAATTGAGCTTATGAAAGGAACAAGAAGAGGACTCCTCACGCGCCGCCGTCCGTCCGGCCCGCCACGTCACGCGCGCGTCGGGGCGGGGCGGGCCCGCGTCTGCGGCGTAGCATGCATGCGCATGGAGGCAAAGGATTGGCCTGAGTCTCGGTAACTCCGTCCAGTCCAATTGAGGAGCCAATTCCTCTCCTATAAAAGGAGGGCTCGGTTGCAGGGATGAAACACACACTCGAAACAACTCTCTCTGCATTTCTAAAGTTTCCGATTACTCCCCATCTCCGATCATCTTCTCCGGCGATAACTATCCGTCATTCTCGTTCGCCGGTGCTCTGTTCTACTGCTCTAGGCTTAGCACGCTGCGGTTTTATTCTGGGAGGAGATTGCCCACGTAAGCTCTGGCGACTCCGCTTTCCTTACCCTTCTTTCTAGAAACTGCTCCGGAGCTGTTCCTCTCTCCGTCCGTTCAAGCATCCGAAGACTCCAACTTTTCTTTTCTTTATTTTTTTGTAAAATCTGGCTTACGTAATTTAATAAAATTAAATGTTAAAAAATAATATTAGAAAATGGAAGAAAAAGAGGAACGGAAGGAGATATGAATGACGAGTAAAAAATTGATATGAGGTTGAGTTAACACTTAGAAAAAAATGGGGTTAAAAGTTTTAATTTTGTAGAAAAGCATACTTTCTTTCTAAGATTTGATAATACTCCTTATAAATTATAATTATTGGTAGAGCTATCTTGTAGCTAGGATCATGACTACTTTTCTTTAGGTTTCTTTTACGTGCATTTTTAATTGATTTTACTTTATTTAATTATCTAATAAAACCCTCTTTCACTTTTATCATATTCTGCTTATAATTACGTAGTAATAAAAAAAGCCATATCCTAAAAGAAATTAATAAAAAAAAGCCATATCCTAAAAGAAAAAGCTAAAGGTTTCATGACTTTCATCTTGGGAATCCTATGCCACACACCCTCCCCCAAGAAATTCAAAATACAAAAGCTTTATGCATGCATGACCTGCTCATATATAAAAAAAATTTGTATTTTCTTTCTTCTTCCTCATTATATATATATATATATACACACACACACGTAGTATTATTAGGTAGGATAACATCATAATTACTCATTTTTAGGGCACGCTTTTTTTTTGGTCTTTGAACAGTTGTATTACAATTATACCCTCAGTTTTCATTTCATCATTTATCTGGGCTCATCTCTCTTCCCCTTTCTTTTCCCTTTTCTTTTATCTTTTTGTTTTTGGCACATTTTATGGGAGACAGATAATACAGCTTTGTCCCTGTTACCCTGTGGGGAGCCTAATGTGCATTGCCTATTTGGTAGTAGTTTAGTTATTCTAAGCTTCCCACGAAAGTACTCCATATAATATTTCTGATAACAGCGCGTTTGATAGTGCACTGCTTTTAAAAATTTAGTTAATTTCTGCTTTGGCCTTTGAGAGGTTATGATTTTACACTGTTTGGCATGTCAGCTTTTATTTTTTCTTCACCTCTATTTTGTACACAGAACACCATTTCGAAAAAGTAGTCATAAGGTACTTTGTTTTCAGGTTTTGCGGGAATTACTTTATTCACAAATGAATCACTTCCAAATGCATCTAACTCTGTGAAGCAACACAAATTATTAATCAGGTCATCCCCAATGAGTTCAGCCACCTCTGGCGAAGGGTCCACATAAATTCTCTATATAGGTTCTTGAAGGGCACCAAATCTTACCATTTGATCCTCAACTAAATTTTGTCCTTCCTCCCGATTTAATTAATTCCGACAATTTATGTGTACAATTTTTTTGAATAATCCAAAAAGAAAATTGTATCAATTAATTCAGGATGTAAGGAGTATTAATTACGACTCTTTTGGTGACTACATAAGTTAATATATAGTTATGAATTCTGATACCTCTGGATATTGAAAGGAATCTACTAATGCTAAGGTGGTTGTCGCAACTTGCAACCTCCTAGGATATGATGTCCTCGGCCCAGATCATCATTTCAAAATAATTTTATTTCAAATTTTAGAAATCATATCATCATTATTGTATACCTAGTAGTTTGGCACACACACATACATGCATACTCCATATGCTATCAAACACACACACACATATCTGCTGGACAAGGGGCCATGCCAGCAATGAATATTACCATCAATAATTATAATAGTATAAATTGACAGCTATGTTACTCCCTATTATATTTCACTAGCTACCCCATTTAAGAATATACTCTTATATGTATGAAATTATGAATTCAGGAGAAAAGAAAATAGTGATTGAAAAAAAAAAAGCATGCATGAATGCATACTTATATATGTATGTATATATGTGTATGTGTGTGGGGTTCTCTTGATACCTACCAACCTACCAAAAGCCAGCCCACAATTTCACAGCTACTCCACAAATCATATATACTCCAAGCCCCTCCCACAATCACTATTGCTTCATTTCCATGTGTGGATAGGACTGGCCCGAAACTCGTGGGCCGGGCTCGAGTTTTAATTGTTAGCCCCGCTAAACGGGCTGCGCAAGGCTCAGGCCTAGAAATTTCTTGTAATGTAGCATCCGACCCGGCCTGCAATTTGATCCGGTTTTTTCTTCCCCTTCCATTCCCTCCCATCCAACCAAACATAGCCTTAGCCAGCAAGGTCAGGAAGAT
>OOIL02005599.1:623595-657309 GCA_900332095.2 Cuscuta campestris
TACATACATACATACAAACATACATATATATACTAGGAATAATGGGTCTCCCATCTTTATTACCAGCTTTCCATACAGACAGATAGATGTTACTGTATTTTTGGAGCAACTTTACAACCCAATCTCTGGCCTCACCACTTGTGATTCATCAAACAAAGCCCATATTAATGAGGTCTATGTATTTAGTGTTATAGTTCAACGAAAACAAACTAAACTATACATATGTAACCAAACAAAAATCTTATTTGATTAGTTGTTGGTCCATATGCACATGGATGCAGTTTTAGATTCCCAAGCAATAATGATGATGAGCTCTCAGCTACTTTTGCTCTTTTAGTTTCTTTTAACTCAGCTGCAAGATAATGTGTAGGGAATTGAAAAAGAAATGCAAAAATTTCAACTTTAGTTTGGTAATGATGATGCCCAAAAACGAAAAACTTATCACACCGGTTCTATGGTCACTCACTTTGAGTGGCTACGGAGGACACTGTACGTCCTGATTGAAATGGTGGTGGGAACTATCAATTTTGCAAACGGAGAACGGTAGGTGTCCCAATTAGGACAGTGTTCTCTGTGGCCACTCAAAGTGAGTGGCCATAGAACCAGACCAAAAACTTATATGCTACATACTTGGCAGTTGCCACTAGCTAGTACTCAAAAATGGTGAGTAGTGAAGCCAAGACTTGTTTTAAGAGCTAGCTAGAAGTTAAAAAAAATAAGAACTTCTTCATATAAACTTTATCAGTATCCAACTAAAAACAGAGTCTTTCTGCGTTAGATCCTTGATATGCATTGCTGCATTTACAGTCTAAAACTTCACCGAGGGTAAGAAAGAAACAAGAGATGTTTAATGTTAAATTTTGATTTAGAACGTTGTTTATCTGAAGCTAAAACATTATTTTAAAAAACGACTCTTTTAGCTCCATTGGCCGTAAATGTCCCGGTTAAATGACGGGGAAAAAGGAGTAGATAAGGCCAAAGTTGGAGGCAGGCATGCTCACACCAGCTGCAATGGCATCAATCAAATAGTGCAAAAGTAAATTCTTTTTTTTTTCTTTTGTGCTCTTTATTCTATAAGTGATGTGCAGACTTTAATGGCTAACTTCCATTTACATTTTACAGTGCTCTGCCTTTACAAATGTGGTGAGTGAGTGAGTGAAAACTATAAGTTCCATTGAGATGAGTGAACCAAGTGGTGTGTGCACTTAGTGGCACTATGCAAAGCTTGTGTTTAAAACTCATGGGTCTATTTGCTTGTCAGTCAAATAATTATTATTGCAAAATGCCTCTTCCTCTGTCCATGTGGCCCTCACCCTGCATTTTGGTAACTCTCTTGCCAGTTGCTATATGTAGTTTTTTCAATTTATATTTATATTTTTGTGATCCCAAAAGTGAGTTAGACCATGTTCTACACAACTTGTATTTTTTACTTACTACTTATTGTTATTAGAACCAGATCAAAAATGACTTTAAATATAACTACATTCTAATCAAATCAAATCGGATCAAATTTCATTCCAACAAGATCAGAATCAATCAAGATCATAATAATCTCTGTTTTCATTATAAATTATTTTCAAGTGTATTATTCATAAACTTCCTCTTTTTTTTGCGAATCAGTTTGATTTCTTTTTTCTTCCTATTATTGTGCATTAAACATTATGTTATGCATAAAACAACTTATTCTCATGAAGGTGGAGGTTGGGTTCTGTTGTTGAATAACATGGTGCAGTTTGCAGGATTTTCAATTGTCAAGCTGAATTCTCAAATCTTTCCTTAGAATGCCACTTGTGTCCTTAACTCCCTATAAAAGTAACCTCATCATGCACCTTATGGCATAAACAAATTATATTATGAAAGGGAAGAATGAGCACGAAGAATAAGTTGAGCACGACAACACCTTAACCAGGCTAGAAAATCCTACTCCCCTAGTACCTTGATGTATGATAGTTGATTGATATTATTTTCAATACAATTGGTTTAGAATTCAAAACTAAAAATTACTCCGGGTATATATTTAAAAACTAAATAAACAATTCTAAAAAACAAGTAGGAACTTAACTTTTTATTTTATCAAACGTTCAATGAAAGAGTACAGAAATATAGTTTGATCATGTGAATAGTGCAAGACCTTCCTATTGATGTGGCCTGTGGGCTCTTGAGGAATATCAGACTTAAATCACCTAATTAAGCCCAATCTAAAGGGGTAGTCTCCCAAAGATCTTCCCTACTTATCTAGGATCAAATGTTTAATGTTTTGTAACTAATGAAGGGGTAGTCTCGAATACCAAAACAACTAATGAAGGGGTAGTCCCTTAATGTCAATTTTGATGGAGGGTTTTGAGTAGAGCTTAAGACTTTGGAAATCTTATTTTATGTCTTCAAAAAACAAATGTTACTTAAAAACAGTTGATTGAAATGGTATAAGCTCTCAACCATCTCTTCTTCAGAATCAAAGGGTGGGAAATCTCATGCCAAACCAATTTAGCCAAAGAAGAGCCTATATATCAAGATTTTAGCTTGGCCTTTCGAAAACCCACCATCTAAACCGACCTTAGAGGGTGTTTGGGGTTGTGTTTGAAAACTAGTTTTAAACTTATGTTTCATCAAAATGCAGTTTAACGTGATTTGCAATATGTTTGTGCTTATAGCTCATGGTTTTGAAAGTGCAAAATGAGCTCTAGATGTGTTTTTTCAGCAGAGCTAAGACTAAGAGGGTGTTTGGGAGTGTGGTGAGTTACGTAAAAGTAGAAGTCATAATTTAGAAGCAGAAAGCATGTATTTTTAGCTTTGCTAGAAAGTACTTCTAGACCTTAAGTTTAACTTCTAAAGTTATAATTTATAAGCTAAAGAAGATTAGCAAACATTTAAAATTGTGTTTTAGTAAAGTAGAAGCTATAAGTTATTATCAAATGCAATCTCAAACACCCTCTAAGTGCTTTCAGCTTCTGCTGATAACTTCTGTGAATCTACCATAGGCCTAAGGCCTAAACACCCTCTCAATCAATCTTAAAGGCTTAAATCCTTCTATCAAAGGGGATTTACTTTTTAACTAAGCACCACTCTATCCAATATTGACGTATTCAACATTGCAGCTATGCATAATGAATACACAGATGAGCAGAGGTTAGCATTTCCATATAGATGTAAGCAAAACACTAAATATATCAGATTCGTATCAAATTACCCGAAATATACAATTAGAGATACAAATTCATTTTCTTCACAAGAATTTGGAATGAGTGTTTTTTTTACATACCTCACAATGTGACTAAAGTATTGAACCACACAACAAAATCAAATTTTTTTGTCTTTCCATCAAAACCTTTTAGGGTTAGTGTCCTTCAAAAGGACTGGCTGGTCAGTCATGGAGAGGCAATACTTGGCAATTTCTCTAAACTTTGGGACACTTCTCAAGTCAACCTTAGTCCCATCCTTGAGAGTGATGACTATATCTCCCCACTCTCCTATAAACCTAGGCACAACCTGAACCTCCTTGATTACCTTGTAGGAAAAGTCGACTCTGCCCTTCCCTGTGAGACCTGAGATCACAGTGACCCTCAGATTCGAGAATCTGTACCTGAGATTGAAGGCTCTGATTAGTGCGGCCAGAGACAGCGGCAGCCAAAGAACAGTGAAACCCAGAAGAAGGTTCGCTACGAGGTCTCCGTAGTGAGATCCGCCGTCGAAAAAGACGGTTTCTTGGGTGGGTTTGGCGACGGCGGCGGAGGGCGGAGACGGCTTGGAGGACGCGTGGACTCTGGTGATGGGTCTCGTGGATTTGGGGGTTCGGGAAATGAGGAATGGAGGTTTGGTGGCTGCGTAGAGAGAATGGATGGGGATGGTGGCGGGGGACTGGGAGAGGAGGAGAGAGCAAGAGATGTTTGCGGCCATGGAAGCGGTTTATCCGTTGGTTCGGATCTTTTAGGATAGAAAGTAGTTGAGGGCCGATTTATCTACCAAAATACGAGTAAGAACTAAAATTCTCCCTAAGTTTAAAAAGTTGTTAGACATCCAAAACGGAAGAGAGAGTAAAAAAAATGAAATAAAATATTCATCTTAGAAGTTTATTTAAATAATTGGACAATTGGAAAAAGTATTCCTCGTCACAATAATTTACAATCATTAACGATACAACTAGCATATTATTTACAAGTCTCATTATATAATTAATGAAAAAGAAAACAATAAGAGTAACATTTTAAAAAAAAGGTTAGTGACATTTGATGTGACTATGAAAAGTAAAAGAAAACAATTATTGAAAATAAGAAGTTTGGGCATAAAGTAGAAAGGAAAAAAAATAGGGTGGTGGCGTAGCTCAACTGGTCGAGAGTGTAATGCAACATAAGGCTTACCCAGATTCGAAACCCGTCAACAAAAAAAGAATGAGCTTGTTAAGCATGAGGTATTAGCATGTACGCTCGACTAGACTGAGAATATAATCAATTTAATTCCTGCATGCCTAATGTCCATACTCGTAGTGGAAGGGGGAGGGAGACCCTAGCGAAAGAGGATGGCAGCTTAAATTTGAGAATATGAGATATTACTTTGATGTGATAGTGTGTATAAGTAAAAAATAAAATGTAAACATTTTAATGGGAGACAAAAAAGTGTAAACTTATAAATGAGACACGCGGAGTAATAAGGAGAAGCTAGAGCCATCTCCATCGTGAAAGTCTTGCAACACACGAAGACAATGAGAGTAGAGTTTAACTTTCCGAATACCTTGAATCCTCAACCAAGATATGCTTCTCGGCATGCTATAGCTTCGCCGATCAAAATAAATATTTGTATTTTATTATGTTTCTCTTTAAACAAAGTTTTATTGTATAATTTTCACTAAATTAAAAATATAAAGTAGTGATTAATTTACGAAGTAAAAACTAAACTATGAGACCACAATAGTAGATGAAGATGAAAAGTCATTTTTCTAAAACTTGTGTTGCATCTGTTTATAGCAAAAACTCAATATGTAAGTATGTAATTGTTGAAAGTATTACAAAGTATCTTACTTCAACATGTGAAAATAGTTGACATCACAAAACATATAAGAGTACTTAAAACACATTTCATATTCCTACCTAAACTTAGAAGTTTGTAAATGTGTTTGTTTCTTCTTTCACATTGAAGCTAGAACTTGCTCAATTATACTACAAGAATCTCATTTGTGCCCCTGGTTTTCATTAGTGGTGTGTTGGGTGCTTCTAACTTATATAGACTACAGAGTATTTGTAGGTTTGTCGTTCTACATTTTAAAGTCTTTTTTTATCATTTATGTTGATTATTATAATTTGTTTTTAAACACGCTAAGAAAATCTTGCATTTGACAACATAGTATCTCACCACACACAAATAGTTCCCATAAAGACGATTATTGTGTGTGTTAGAGGCTACGAGGTGATCTAGTCTGAATGTAGTTATATTCAAAACTATTTCTAATCTGATTCCAATACGAATAAGTAACAAGTAAAAAAAAGTTCAGGAGAACATGGCCTAACACAACAATAATCCCAATAAAATCCCAGAAATGGATATATGGGTAGACGAGCCAAACACTGAAAAAATCTACTCCAAGACCACTAACCAAAATATAACTGGGCACCAATGAATGCACCATGAAACTGCGCTTATAATACAGATTGCCTAATCTATATCTCTAATCTGTCTGTAAAAATAACAATGAATGCATCTTCCAGTGACTAAAGCAACAGCTATACAATGCCAAATCATGTAAACAAAAAAAAAGTAAAAGAATTGTTAACTGCCCCCCTAGCTAGCTATCATGTCAGTATTACATGACTTTCATACCCTTCCCACAATCCCGGGAGACAAAAAATATTAGAAAATTGGCTGTGGAATTGACGGCCAGTTGCACGGGTAATAGCTGGAAATTTACCCTTCAGTATATCTAAGGATTTGCCGTTTTACCTTGTAAGGGGCTCGGTGACTCTGTCAGGAATTTACAGTTATCCAAAATGGAAGCCGGTTGATGAACTATAAGAGCTTGAGATGTTTGGAAGCTTGAGAGTGGCGATGATACCAGCACCAAGGGCAAATATGGACGCTATGGCAAACGCTGGTATGTTTCCTCCCCCAAATAAAGCGTCCCAGGGACCCGCACCAAGCGACACAATCATCTAACAAGGATAGTGATCGTATCATCAATCATAGAGCAAATGAAATCATTCAAGGAATCATTTACTCTTTCTTTTTTTGAGGCCTTGTTTACTCTCTATTCTTTAAGTACCGGATCAATAGAGATTGGCGATGGCACATAATTTTGGATAGTTGTTTGTAGTTTGTATGTAAGGAAATCGTATACAAAGAGCGCATAAAAAACAGGATTTTGGGCAAAAACAGATTATCATCTAGTTATAATGGAGAAAATGCAGATATAATTACAAGATAAACCACAGTCTACCTGTGGTATGACAATAGCAAGGTTGAGTACTCCTATGGCCAAGCCTGCAAACAAGAACAAAAATGTCAAGAATCATATGAATTGTGAAGCTATCCAACAGACAATACACGCTACATAAAAGTATTTTTTTTCAAAAAAAACTACCTTGTCCACCCCCAGCATCAGCTGTCAACTCTGCTGTGATGGAGAAAGGAACACTGTATGTAACCTACCATCAAATAAAGTGGGATCAATTAGAAGTTGAAGTTTTTTAATTGTTAGTGCCTTAGTGGCGTGTGTAAATACAGTTGGATAATGAATTAGAAGCAGTGTAAGAGCTTACAGCAAGGGGAATGCCAAGAAGAGCAAAAACGATCAGTGAGGATATTCTAGTAGCATCAGTTGCCCCAACAATGTGTTGAACTCCGTTTGATGATACACTAGAGGAAACAAAGCTAATAATTGTAGTCCCTGCCATGCAGACGAACACCATAAAATTGCTAATGGCCCAAACGAGTCTTGCACCAATCCATTGACACATTGGATCAATAAAGAAAGATGTTATGCCAAGAAGAACCTGTTCAAAGAGAAACTCTCAACCAACAATTTTTTTCTCAATTTCAGTGAAGTTTTGTTATACTAGGAAAAGAAGAACCAGGATACTAGAGAGTTTGGATGATGTTTAATTTTGAGTTCTTACAGAATTCAATAGCAAACCAAATGCACCTTCTCTGACACCTTGATTATAAGCTTTTACTTCAGAAACATCTCCATTTGGATCCCCATGATAGACTTCTCTTCCCATCCAATCAGTGTCAAACAGGAAAAAGGGGAACCAAGACAACTGGTTGCAAGAGTCACAAACACAGCATTAGTGAATGGACGAAACTGAGAAGATAAAAGGCAACAATTATTACAAATTGACGCTTTTTCATAACTGTAAATATATAGAACTCAACAGATAGTAAATCATGATCGAGCATTTACCCATGTCAATGCCATGACAGCAAGTACCGAATGCATAGCAGGAGGTAAATGTCTTAAGCTGGTCAATAGATTAACTAAAACTGCAGCAGGACTATCATTAAAGCTATCAGGTGGATCATTCTCTGTTCGGTCTTCGTGTTTTAGATTATTATTATTATTCTCATCCATATAACCATTCTCAGATTTGTTGACAGATACGAGGTTGATGGGCTGCATGTCATTTTTTGGTTGTGAAATATCAAATCCAGCATCCGGAGGACTATCCAAGAGAGGGGAAGAATCTGACAACCGGTGATGTTTAATGGCCATCAGTGGGACTTCCTTGGCAAAGTAGAGAGTAATTAGAGTACACAGCGCCAAAAACACCTGTTTGTGAATACAAAACACACAATCAGGGAATGAAACAAAAACAGTAGAGAGAATTTCAGTGTTTAACTAAAGTGCTTTAAAGTATTCTCACATGAAAATAAAAACGGAGTAACCTATAGAGCATGCTGTACTCAAACATATTATGAAGAAAACTATTAGCATCAGATTGAATTCTTCCTAATGTGCAGAATATAGCGTGTAGAACAAGTTTGACCAACTTCAAGTATGAATATGAAAGATCATAATTTATCTCCATCTAGCATATAATGAGGGCAATCAGTGAACAATACACAAAGCTGTATCCGCATACCTCCGTATTACCGTATATATAGTTTTCACTGCTAAACATTAATCATAGTTATATCTTCTAGTGGTTTCTAGGGCAACAAACAATTGTACATGAAGGATACTATTGTATTAAAGCTATGAAACAAAATTCCTTGCAACACTACATGTAGTACTATCATGGAAATCCATCAGCAAAGAAATATTAAAGATAAAAACAAGAAAGGAGGGTGCCTTGTCATAAGGAAATAAATGTTATTGCATACAAATCCTACACTGCAGGAACTATTTACAGGAGTAAGTGCCTATTGTTCAAGGCTTCTAGCCTTTCTCTAAGCAACTAACTCACCACGGCGACTAAAAAAGCTGCCTTGAGGTTCCCACATGGCTCACAGCAAGCTCTGCTCATCAGAAAAGGAAACCATCTATCCAGAAACAGAGTACCAATAAAAGAATTTTAGGCATTTAGTGTCTTCTGATCATAACCTAATAAACAGAATACATATTTTTAACATTGAAATAAGATTAATGACAGTGGAATGCATAACATCAATTTGTGACTTCTTGAAAGAAGAAGTTGTTGACCTATGCCAATTTCCACTGGCTCCAGCTGAAAATCCTAAAATATTCCCAACAGCCATCCAGGAACAAAATATAGCATTTGCAGTATTTCTTTGCTCGGGACCTGTCATTATAGCAAAGATGTTTAGCTTTCACCACAATGGAAACAATGTAGAGTATAGAAATTACCAATCACCATTTCTCATACCAGTATGACATAGTTATATACCTGATAAATCAGCCAAAAGAGCTCGAGCTGGGCCCTGCAAATAATTATAAAAAGAACATTCTTTCATTACGTCTCCCTAAGCAAAACTTGATGGCATCATAGCTGTACACCCAACTTGCATGCGTTTTTTGCACTAACCTGTACAGTATTGTTTGCAAGATCCAACATCCAAAATCCGATAATAAACACTATAGCAGCCCTTGTTCGAGTACCTTTGAAAGTGCTGTATTATTTCAATCTGGTTACAACCTTCACATCAAATACTAGGAATTTTCATAAGGCAGGAAGTAATAAAAACCTGCAGTGCTCCTTTGTGTCGCCTAAAATGTATCCTATGTCTGCAGAAAACCCAATTACTATTACCTACATTGTAATATCAAGTTAGCTAAGATATTTGTTACGGGATGGTGAATTACAAGTTAGTGTGAATGTATGAAGTATGATAACCTAAAGATAAATAGAAGTATTTAGTGCTCACAGCAAAGGATATCATGAGAGATCCAACAAATATAAAAGGTCGTCTTCTGCCATACTTGGAGGAGCACTTATCACTCCATATTCCAACGCAGGGTTGCACCTAATAGAGACAAAATTGATAAATTATGCTTAAACTTTACCAAATAAATGAAAAGATTATTACGAACTTTCATTCCCTGCAGAACTCATAAGTACCAAAAATTGGGAGTTCAAACCCACTAAGTTGATTTCTCATATCAATTAACTGTAAAACCCACTATCTTGGAAAGCAGTAAATCCATAGAGTTCCGCCTTCCTGGTAAAACTTGGAATTGACCTTACTGCTACAGTTTTAAATATTAAAGGTGAGATTAAGGACCAATTTGGTGGAATCTTTTTGGACTTCCTAGCCTGAGCCGTATATCCAACAATTTTACAATAATATACTCCGTAACAGTTTTAGGATTTATATGTACAGTGATTCAATATAAGTCTCCCCAACTATACTCTAAGGAAATTCAACTCATTCAGTTATTTCAAACAATTTAAGCTCACACCAAAAGGAGCCTACAATAACACCAACAATCATGCAACTTGACAACAACAACCCAGTATTATCCCAACTCCATTGGAGTCTGATAGTCAAGATGTACAGTCTTATCCTCTAAACATATAGTCTTCTTCCATAGGACCCTTGATGAATTGTTACATTTACTGCCCAAATTTTCATAGAAAGTAAGAAGCAAAGGAAGTTTAATGCGTTATTTTGATTTAGTCCATTATCTGCCCGAAGATAAAATGTTGTCAATAATGACTCTTTTGGTTGAATTCACGAAGGACAGCTTGACTACCACTGTATTTATTATTTAACCAAAACAATTGCCAGTTTGCCACCTAACATTGAAAATCTTTCAGTCAACTATACTCCAGCAAGCCAGTTTAGATGTTATGACAGTTGAAAAGATACGAATGAAAACCTACCACAAGACCTGTAATTGGGCCACATAGCCAGATAAAAGAAGAGAAGGCGTGTTGTATGCCAAGAGTCTGCAACCAAATAGAGACGGCAAACATAAGCAATTTTTACAATGGAAATTACAAACAAGCATGTGAAACTTTAACTAGCTACAGGTTAAGGAAATGGTCCTTGAAAAAATTCAGATTGATGCATCTAGCTGCACACAAAATAATTCAAGATGTAAGAAATAGCATAAGAAATCTCGGTAAACATTTGAGCCCAAAATAATACTCGTGCTACTATTGTGTGGACACCAAAAGATCCAAGGCAAAGGCTTTACTTGGCCATAAACTCCTTATTTTTTTCACAAACAAAAAAGAACCATATAAAAAGGCAGCATTTTCAGTTTTCACGATACTCTACCAAAGCATCTGGGCAAGAATCAATTCCACAGTCCACACCAGATTCTAGAAATGCAATTTCACTCTGTGCAGTTCAAGCTACCTAAAATGGTAACCACTTACCACTAAACAGATTGAATTTTACTATAATTGACATAGATGCTATTGTCTGTTCAAGTTGCAATTGTGCAAAAAGTAATTGCAAGTTGGAATCAAATGCTCACTCAGCCAGAGAAGATATGATCCAGCACTCCAAACCCTAAAAAACTACTGTACTAAACAATGCACAGAAACAAAACTGTAGCGGCAGCGAGGAACACCTGAATGTAAGGGGTGAGGAGAGACAGTTGCAACGCCCAGCCAAATTGGACACCGGCGGCGACCGTACAGCTGAGGATCAAAGTGAGAAGGTTGCTGCGAGGCTCAAGCGGCGGGTGCGAACTGGCGGAGTCTCCATTGGAATCCGTGGGAGGTGACGGAGGCGAATCTACCTGCAACCGCCGCAGATGAAGCTCATCCGCCCCAACCAACTCCACCTCCTGCTTCAAGTTCTTATACGGCACCCTGATCGACACCGCATCCATCATCTCCGCCCCCTTGCCGCCGTTCCTTCACCTGATCCGATTAATTTACGCGCAATTCTTTACATCTAGATTTACACGGATCAGGAGTATGAAATGGATTTAGCTCAAACGAAGTGACAGGATCCAAATAGAGATCAATGGCAGTGTGTGTGATTAACGATTCCAGAAAGAAGACGCAGATCAAAATTTGGGCGCGCTGCGTTTGATCTTCCCAGGTGAATTGTCGGTCGGGTCAATGTAATGAAATCAAGATTCAAAGAATGACTATAAAAAATAAAGAATTGCAGTATTATTGAACCTTTACCTTGCATTGAAATGTTGAAGCACTGATTTTTTTTAAAAGTATTTGTTTTGTTTTGATTTTTATTTATACAGTTAGCTAAGAGAGACACTTGATGGGTAATTAAATAAAAATTACATTATATATTAATTAAATAAAATACTATTTTAAAAATATTTTATAAAATAAATCTAATTAAGCATAGTCCACCCGAATCGAATCTCATTCATCATATATATTCCCTCCGTCCCAAAAAAAAGATTTTTAGTTTGACTTGACACAAAATTTAAAGAAAGCAAAAATGTATGGTTGAAAGTGATACAAAGGAGAAAAAATATTGTGAGCCATTTAAAGTTTTCCGTAAAAAGAAAGATGAGTCTTTTTTGGGACGTTCTAAAAAAGAAAATAGGGAATCTTGTTTTTTGGAACGAATGGAGTATTTGGATGATGAACAAGAAAATCATCTAAATTAATTTCACTCTTTTGATCAAGCATGTTGGATGCGATCTGGTTTAGGGTGCGGTTGGAGATGGTTCGTCTTAGATCATGTGGCGTGAGTGGCTCATGGTGCGCCGTGACCCACTTGGCGCCACCTCACCCCCTATCACGTCGTGCGCACTGTCCCCCTTAGGTTTGACTGTGATGGTGGTGATGTCATCGTGGGCACCACGACACTCCTCCTCTCCAAAGTAACTGTGGCAACGACGTTTCCCTTTTTATCAACTCCCTCTGTTTCAAGAAACTCTTTCTCTTTTGACTTTTAGCCAAAATAAAAAAAGTATATTTATAGTTAATTTTCCAATTTTGCCCCTGATGTAATGGTTAAAAGTAAAATGTGATAGGTAGTCTATTAAAAATCGTTTTCTAATAGAAACTAGAAGTGTTTTGGGGTAATGGAAAAAAATGAAAGAGTGATGGTTTATTAAAACGGAGGGAGTATTATTTATTTATTTAAACTCATTCTCTCTAGTCATATGAACACACTTTCAACTCTTCTTTTCTACTCCAATTCCGATGAAGCATAAGGTCTCTTTATTACTACCATAGCCCAGTCTGTTTAAATTCTTACACAACAACAAGAAAACGACGAATCCTAAAATATAGAAAAGTTTGTTTTGCTATGGGTATGATGTAAAAGTTTTAACTCCTTTAAAAACTTTGTTTTTTATTATTGTAATTCATATAAAATAATGTTGTCCTGGAATTGTATTTTTGAATTTCTAAATGTTATGTTATAGTAACACGGTTTTAGGCACGACAATAGTCATGAAATTAAGCCTTGCCTTTTCGGTATCGAATTTTTAAAAAGGCAAGGATATGGAACGACGTTATCCGTGCCTATTTTTTTGGGGTTAACACCGTTGAAAGAAACCGGTTGCGGTCTAACTATTGGGATAAGTGATAACTACATAATAACACTTCGTATATGAGTACAATTCTTTTGATATTCATCATGGATATCATATTATAACATTGATCATTTGAAAATCGTTCGTACAATTATACTTTGTTGGATTCAAAAGTTAATATTGTAGCATATAGGCTAATTGGCAGAGATTTGTGGGAGGTTAAGAGACTCACTTCGGGATCCAACGGAGCATAGTAGGGCCCGCGCTCTGAATTGATCGAGTCATGACATCCGCAATACAATAATGTGTATCAAGATTAAAGAACCGTATCGTGTGGATATAACATATAATATATTTATGAATAAATTCTACTCTACTAATTATTGAATTAATTAATGAAGATATGATGATTGACTAACAATAGTAATTGTCAATAAATGAAATTATTGGATGAGTAAGCTTCTAATAAGGGCAGCTTGGGCAGTGTCAGCATCAATGGACTCCAAGAGCTGCCCCAACCGGTCACTCAAGTCGTCCACTTCCCTGTGTAGGCTCCTTATGTAGTTGCATGTCTCCTGCAACACCTTCGCCGCCGATACCTGCACCACCCCGCCGCCACCGTCCGCGCGCACACAATTTCCATTACAAATTAAATGCGAGGTAAAAAACATGAAATATTTGCGCTAAATGGCACCAAAAGTCAAGTCATTTCTCTAAATAGCACTTAAATTGTTTTATTCCCTAAATAGCACTTAATAATGTCCATAATGTCCAGTGATGACGAATATTTGCTTGAATAATGACTAATGCATAATGACTAAAAGTGCTACATTAGGAAGAAAAACACATATAGTACTATTTAGAGAAAGTCATTATGTTTTAGTGCTATTTAAGTAAATTCCTCAAAAAACATTTCGAACGACATGAAAAAAGTTACTCCCTTCCTTGCAGGGTATTTGCCTCGTTTGATTTTTCCGAGTCAAACAGAACAGATATTGAGCTTCATTATATGTTGAGCTTAGTCGTGACAAAAATGCGAAAAAAATTACGTTGTGTTTCGATATAAATGTAATCTCAATAATGCTTTTCTCAAGCAAACTTTGAAATACAAATATTAATTTTTTAAATAAAATATATCTATGTATAATATAAATATCGATATTAATGTTTAAAATATTCTTTACATTGAAAACCATAAAAAAACATACTCCCTCCGTTCCTTTAAACACTTCCTATTTTGACTTTGGGCCAAAATAAGGAAAGTACTCCGTATAATTTTGGTTGACTTTCCAATTTTGCCCCTGATGTGATGGGTAAAAGTAAGATGTGATAGTTTGATTATTAGTGAAAAAGTATGATGTGATAGGTGAGGTATGAAAAAGTAAGGGTAAAATTGGTTTTTAATAGAAAGTGGAAGTATTTTAGTGAATTAGAAAAAAACGAAAGATGAAGGGTTTTATGGAACGGATGGAGTATGAAAAAATTAAATTGGGACAGGAGGAAAGGTAAGTAATTAAAAGAAGAGGGTACCCTGTCGGAACGGGAGTTACGGATCTGAGGGAGGAGGCGCTGCAGCTTGGAGACGAGGTCGGCGACCTGGTCTTCCGTTATCCTCGGCGCCGGCGCCGGAACTCTACTTGACGGTCTCCCCCTCCGGCTCCCCGACATTTCCCGCCCTTTTATTATTTATATACACTCCGTATGTACGTACGTACTACAGAGTATATCACAAATACGTACGTACAAAGAGAGAGAAAATGAAATATGAGAGAGATTATCTGTGTTTGTAGTTAGTTATATGCTGTACGTAGGTAGCTAGCTAGGGCTGAATTTATAGGACTTTGGAGAGAGAGAGAGAGAGAGAGAGAGANGGGACTGTGTTGGAGAAATTAAACACCAAAGAAACAGTGTTGGAGGTGAGGAAGACAAGTGCATGGGAGATTGCTTCCTACTTGCAATTAAATTAAACTCCTCCTATTGGAAAATTTGTGCCCTATTTTGTATTCCGAATGCATTCATCAATATTTGTGCCCTAGTATGATGGTTTACAGTGACACGAAATATCACTGCAATTTTTTTTATTGAACTGACATTTTGTGCAGTGTAAACCGTTAAAATGCTAGTGCATTCCTACCTCTAGCATGGTTGTTCCTACAATCCTACTTATGTCCTTTGAGAGAATTTGCAATGGGCGAGGGGATCGCAAAGTCCACGCACCGCTCGGTGGGGTTGGGTGCGCAATGGCCAGCTATTGCAGGCGACAGAGTTGCGCCCGGCGTCGCAACACGTGCCGGACGTCAGGTCTAGGGCGCGGCGCGGGCGAAGAGGCAGTGGCGGCCTCCGCAACGTCCTTTGCAGACGACCACCACGCCGCTGGAGGGGATTTTTTGCTTTTCGAGTTTTTTTAAATTTTCAACTTATAAACTCACCACATCTTCAACTCTAATTTATCCACTAACTAAACTCTTATCTCACTCAATTTACTTTCATCCCAATCTCCAAAAACACAATATTTTGCACTCCCTCCCTCACATTAAGTCGTTCTCGTTTCAAAAAAAATGCGTCCCACAATCTCCTTCCCATTAATTTCTATCAAAAAACCACTTTTACTCTTTACTTTTTCAAACCCTGTCTATCACATCATACCTTTAGCCTAATAATCTCCACATCACATCTTACTCTTATTCATCACATCAAGGGTATTTTTGGAAAACCAACACAAAATCATCCCCCCCCTTAGTTTCACACTTTAGTCAAAACATCCATATCTTTATGGGACGGAGGGAGTATTTCACTGTGTTTCATTTATTTGATAAGGTAAAAATATTCTTCTCACATATTATTTTATCAAACTTTTGATGTAATTTTGAAATATACAAGATTTATTTTTTATTTCTTTACTGCTCTTTATATATTTTTTTTTTCATTTTGCACAATGTATGATCTATTATGGGACATGAAGTAAAATATAAAATATACACCCACACTTCAGTTTTAGGGATATCCCCCCCACCCCCCCTTCAGTCTCTCCCGCATGTCATCATGGCACTCTATAGTTACATGATAGGGATGACAATTTCTATCAGATCTATGGATAGCCGATATGATCTACCCAGACTGTCCTCCTGAGTTCCAAAAAGAAAAGAAAGATAGACGGATGATGGATGAATTATTGATGTATTAGAGCGGTTGCGGATGGATATATATGTTTCTCACCCGTCACCTAACACATTCATATTTACTTTAAAAAAACTATAAATGAAAATATATTAACTTTGTTGAGTACAAGAGTTTGTTCTAGCTTCCAATGTTCCATTCTATAAAAAAAATTAGTTTGTAACTTAGATGATTTTTTATTTGCATGATTTTATGATAAAATTAATAATTTCTTATTTTTCTAAGATTTTTTTGGGTGATGGATGCATTAGGTAGTTATAATAGCTAGGTGCTGCATGTAACAGATAATTGATGGATCGACTGATGAATATGAAATCGATGGGTGAATGAGTGTGAAGCTATATCTGATCAAAATTCGATCCGTTGTCATCCCTATTACATGTTGAGATCATGGTCAAAATATATGCAATTTTATTGCTATAAAAAACATAGAAGCAATTTATTTAAGACCCTTGATGCGCTATTCTATGAGTTCCCAAAATTTCATAAAAGATAAGGGCCATAGACTTTTGATGGGATATTTGTGTGTTTTTAACTTTGACCATTAAATTTATTTTGACACTACAATTGACCTCAAAGAGCATACGATATTTTGATCGTAAAATTGATGCATCTTACTCCTACATATGTTACACCTTACTCCCTTCTCTTTCCCTTAATCGTCTTTTGGTATATTTAAATATGTCAAAAGATGATTAAATGAAGGGAGGCTACGGTGAGAGTTTATTAGGGAGAGGGTCAGGGTGGGTAAAAATTCTTAATTTTACGGTCAAAATGTTGTATGTGTTCCTTAATTGAACTGGTGTATGGTAAGAGAGTGATGTAGAAGTGATCGAGTGGTGTGAAATTAGCCTAGATATTGATACAAGAATAATTTTGTTAGATTTATTTTTTACAATATTTTCAAATATTATTTGGTCATATTAATATATGATGTAACTTTTGCGAAGTATTTAATTATATGCTAAATGTTGATCTTATAAGTTGACTGCAAAATGTCAAAATTGAACAAAATACTCTGCGGAGGTAGTATATTATTTCGATCAACTACATTTGAATTAGCTTCAACAAATTTATAAAATATTATTCAACGGTAATTTTAAATTTTATTATTTCCAAATTTAGTTTACTCTAATACTCCGTAACAGAGTAATAATCATAAATGTTGTTCTTAAGTAAAGCCTTCATCCATTGTGCTAAATTAGAGTCCCACATAGAAACTTGAAAAGAAAAAGAAATAGGTTTAAAAAGTTTTTGAATTAAACTAGGTAATCAAATTGAACAAATTCAATCTTGTAACATACTCCCTCCGTCCCGCTATATTCGTCCACTTTTGACTTTTGGAACTGTTCATCTAAGCACTTTGACTCATCAAATTCTCTCAATATGTAAGCCTAAATATAGTCATGCGTGATCTTGTTTGATTTGTCTTAACATATAGATTATTAATATATAATTTCTATAATTTTTTAATATACAAATTACAAGATAAAATGGATTAAAGAAGTGTATTGGATGGTGTGCAAAAATGAAAGTGGACAAATATAGTGGGACGGAGGAAGTAGTTCAATACATATATATACTCATGTAGTATCTTATTTATGGCCTAATCCATTGGTCTTTAAATATTTCTTGGTTAGGCTTTTCACTTCTCACCATATATTTATCTTGCCCGCATGGGTAGCTTAACTAGTCCAAAGAGAGGATGTCAAACTCGTTGATCTTAAGGTCAAATCTCGGCAACGACAGTGTGATAGTTTTATTATATGTTTATAATAGCTCTTTGAGATTATACCATGATTTAACCCCCTCATAATCCTGTCGGGCCAGAGTTTGAGGGCGCCCGGGGTAGGCGTTCCACCATATATTTAAATAATGAGTTTTATCTGTATGAGTTTTACTATTTGTATTTTTCTTTTAAATAATTTAAGACTTCTAGTTCTCCTTCCGTCCAATAATTTCTTTCTTACTTTCTTTTATGGGTTAAATTATCTAAAAAAGAATTCTCCATTTCTAATTTGGAAAAAAACTTTTAATGAATATGTCATTATACCTCTTCTTTTAATCCACTATTCATTTTATTCCATCACATCAAGGACAACACATGAAAAGTCTTTACACTTTTTAATTTTTCTTAATCTCCGTGTCAAGTCAAAGCGGGAAAGAAATTTTTGGACGAATGGAGTACTATTCTTTCCGTTCCAATTTAAGTTATCTGTTTACTATTCACGGACTTAAACTTTAACCACATCCTTTACTCATTTTTGCTACCTATATGAAAAAATAATATGTTCTTGTAACATTTTGTTTTGTAAATCTTTTGGTATAATTTTTTAAACATATAAATTTTATTTTTTATTTCCACACCAACTTTCAAATAAATTGAATTGCATATTATTTCTATCAAACCTCATCTCAGCTGGTAAATAACGTAACAACTATCCAGTTTAAATTGGGATAGAGAAAGTAATAACTAGTCTTAGCTTGCAATAAGAGCATTTACAATGGGGGGTTTTTCTGCCTTACCTCAACTCTTGCAACATCGGCATTCCACTAACTTTTCGCCCGCCCAAAATCTTGCAATGTCATCGCCCAGTTCGTCCTGAAAAGTCATCTCTCCATTTTTTATACTCTGTATTATTCATCATTTTTAATACAATTGCTTTTTTTTAAAGAAATACATATAACTAAAATAAAAATGCTAAGATTGACATTCTTTATTAAAAACAACATTGATATAAAAGACAAAATGTACCAAAATATAATTGCGGAGTAAAAATAAAAAAACAAACGAAAAACCTCGAAATAAAAGACGAAATGAATGAAAATTAATTTGAAGTGAAATATGTTTTGACTTTATTTGGTTGATTTTTTTTTTTTAAAATTGCGCCGTGACGAACCGCCACAAAATGCACCAATTTTTCAGCGCGGCTTAGCGCTGCTCACGGGGCCTGGGACGGTTTTTACGGTGGAAGTGCTGCAACGGAGGGCGTGCGTCACGGCGGAAAACCGCTTGTAAATGCCCTAAGGTCCGCATGCATATATAGAGGGAATTTAATTATTCAACCATCAAATTTAACCTGTCGGTCGGACACATCATAATGTTGACAACTAATTGCTTCCTAAGTGGTAAAACTGTTTCATACTACCTCCTCTGATCTACCTTGTGCCTATAATTTTTTTTCCTTCTTTATCTAACTAGTGAGAGTATAGATATTAATTAAGGGAAATTTACTTAAATAACACTAAAACGTACATAGTGACTTTTCTAATTAGTACCATATGTTTTTATTTCCCAATGTAGTAACATTGTTCAAGTAAATATTCACCGCCACTAGACATCGTACAAACTAAATGTCTAACATTACTTGACATTGTTTCCGCTATTAGACATTATTCAAGTACTATATATTTAGAGAATAAAAAAATTTAAGTACTAGATTGGAAAAGAACACTACAAAAAATCACACGGTTTGACACGAATTTTGGCATGGCACCTAATTTTGATAAATGCCTAACAAAAAGAGGAAAAAGAATTGACATATGAATAATATAATAGCTAGATTTTAGTTGTAAAAATGAAGATAATTCATTTGCATGTGGCATTGAATGAATGTCCGAGGACTCAAGAATCCTTTCACATAGTAATTAAATGTTGGTGACTTGGAGGTGTTCCCACAGTTGCAATATAATTTCCACATGGAAAACATTGATTAAGAATGCCCAACATATAAAACTTTTGGTTGAGTTAGTTTTCTGGAACTCTTTCCGCACAAATGCACACGAACCAACATTGGAGATTAGCGTTAGCGTTTTGAATAAAATTTTAACGGTGCAGATTACTTTGAAAACGCTAACCGTAAACGATGCTCGTACATAGCCTTAGTTTTTTCAAAATGCTAACGATAATCTCTAACGATATTCTCAAACAGGCTCAGAAGCTAGCATGCATGATCACGCGACGTGACCACCAAGGACGTTTTATCGTTTATGTTGTTGTATTTTAAATATATTTATTCCAAAATAAAATGCTCTAGTGGTTAATTAATTTGCAAATTTAATTTTCTATGTGAGTTTTTTTTTGCAAGGGCTTGCTATCTCCAATCTTCCTTTAGATTTAGTGTTTTAAAAAATTATCCAACAATAATATTTAGTTTTTAAATTTTCAAAATCAATCTACACTTTAGAAAATTATTCAAAATGCTAATTGAAACCTTTGTTTTTGGACAAAGTCTAGAGGAGTATTTTTTTTTAATTTCAGCATATGGTTCGGAGTAAGTCTTATATTTTCATATTTGGCCATTTTGGTTTTAATTCTAGAATAGGATTATACGAGTCTTTCTTCCCATTATGCAAAACCAAGAAAAAATCCAGATTTTTTAAATCTATTCTATTTAAGTATTGGTATGAAAATAAAAAAATAAAACTTACATATTTAAAAATTATATCAAAATTTCAACAAAATAAGTAGTGACAAAAATATTTTATTTTATCATATAGGCCATGAAAAAACATAAATAAAAGAAAATTCAAGTGAAGTTGGAATAGTGCTCTGCAAGAAAGATATGAGACGGAGGAAGTATAAGATTACACGAGCCTAGAAAATCTCAAATTAACCTTATAAACAAAATTAGAGTCGTTTTTTTAAGGCTCAATTAGAGTCGTTCAAGAAGTAGAAAAAACTAAATTAGAGAATACTATATACTCCCTCCGTCCCATGAAACATTTCCCGTTTCAAAAAATGGCGCGCCTTTAAAATGAGTAATTTTGGTGCTATTTTCTAATTATGATTAATCTATTCTACACATCTCATCCTACTCTTTTATAAAGTAAAGGCAAAATTAGAAAATAATACCAAAATTACTCATTTTAAAGACGCACCATTTTTGAAACAGGAAATGTTCCATGGGACGGAGGAAGTATATATCTTGGTCTTATATTTGAGACAAGAAAATTAAAACGATATTAATTAAAAGATTTATGTCACACTAGACAAGATCGAACCTAAAACAAATCAGAAAAACAAACTTACATATTTTTTTTGATCAAATCACATTATTCGATGTTTAATTTGAAAATGTCAATAGATATTAAAACCTATTTAATATTTTGTCTTCTCACGTGAGTAGATGAACACAACTTACACAAGTCATAATTAATACGGAGTATAATTTGGTAATTTTAACTTTTATGTGTAAAAATGATACCCGTACTTATTGTACCATACGTAATATAATCTCTCCATTAATTTTTAATTGAGAAATTTACTTAAATAAGACTAAAGCATAATGACTTTTCCAATACAGGACCATATGTTTTTATTTCTCAATTTAGGACCTTTGGTCATTATCAATTAGTCAGTATTCAAGTAAATGTCCATCATTATTGGCTATTATTCCTCCCACTAGACATTATTAAGTCTTATTTAGGGAATAAAAAAGTTTAAGTCCTACATTGGAAAATGACTTATGTTTTAATCCTATTTAGTGTAAATTTCACTTTTTAATTGTCTATTTTGCTTTGCGTACAATGAATTAAAATACAAATTTATACTAAATCATTATTATCGAAAAATATTTTTAATGTAATTATTTTTAAAAAAATTGTGAATATATTTTTAGAAAAATATTATTGGTCAAATATTGAGTTCGAAAAGTGCGTTTAGACAGTTAAATAAGAATGGAGAGAGTACTATATATTAAAATGCATT
Organism: Cuscuta campestris; assembly: GCA_900332095.2. Taxonomy (NCBI): domain Eukaryota; kingdom Viridiplantae; phylum Streptophyta; class Magnoliopsida; order Solanales; family Convolvulaceae; genus Cuscuta; species Cuscuta campestris. The sequence continues at coordinate 645,342 of OOIL02005599.1, forward strand.
TTTTGGTCTAATCCTGGTTCATGTTGCGTTACACGAGAACTTACACTTTTTAAATTGTTTGTTTATTGCCATTTGAATTATAAAATACTGGAAACCTGATCAAGTTCCTAGAAGATGCATTATATATATTGCTTCGTAAGCATATATATGCCGAAATAATTAATTAAAATATGTCATACATACATACATACATACATACATACATGTGTGTGTGTATATATGTTATAATATGTGGTCTGTTATATTATAAATTTATTTTATTACCCATGTCACGTTTATATATTACTCCCTCCGTTTCTTAAAACGGTTCTTGTTTATTTTGACTTTGGGGCAAAATAAGGAAATTGTAATTTTAGTTGACTTTCCAATTTTGCCCCTGATGTGATGGGTAAAAGCAAGATGTGATAGTTTAGCTATTAGTGAAAAAGTATGATGTGATAGGTAGGGTATGAAAAAGTAGAGGTAAAAGTGGTTTTTTAAAAGAAAAAGAAGAAGTGTTTTAAGAAAAACAAAAAAATGAAAGAGAAAGGATTTTAAGAAACGGAGGGAGTATTATGATAAAGAACATAAAACTCTGTAGGTACATAGTGGGTAACAAAATGTCAAAATGTAGGAAATTTTACCGTGCCACAAATATATACCACATGATAAATTGGAAAATGTTTGGTTCACAATACAATAGTCACAAACTTCACAAATTTACTATTTGTGAACTTTAATAAAAAAATTAAATGGTCTAAAGTAATTTTAAAATGAAAATTTAAACAATAAATAGTAAGTTTGTGAAATTTGTGAATATTCTGTTTGTGAACCTAGCATTGCTCTGATAAATTATCTTTTTGGGGACGAATTGATTAATTTGCACCGTGATGACAAATTTTAATTGCTGAAAAATTTAAAGAGAGTGTTGACTTTCTTAGTTGGCCCATATATGTGATGATGAGTGGTAAAAATAAAATGTAATTCATAAATTAATAATGATAGATATGACATGATAGGTTGCGCAAGAATAAAAAAGAGTGCGTAAAATAGAATCTCTAGTACTAGAAAGTAGAAGTGTTTTCTGCGCACGCGAGGAGCGAAAAATGAAAATGGAATTAATTATTTCGTAAAACAGAGGAAGTATATAAAGGACCTGTTTGAAAATAGCGTTAGTGATTAGCGTTTGCATTTTGAAAAAGACAATCTACCATTAAAATTTTATCCAATTCGCTAACGCTAATCTATAACGTTATTCCCAAACATGCCCATAGTGTTGTTATCTCAAGGTAAAAAAAATTTACATTCTTGATTATTATTTTTTAAATAAATATATATGCAGCTATAATATAGGCTGAGTATTGTTTTTAGGTCGTTGTGACCTTTATTGATTCAAATTTAATTATTATTCCGTATATATTATCAATTATCAATAATTAAGCTTCTTAAATTCTTGTTGTGCATGGCCAATTAATAATTAGTTAAAAGAATAAAAAGTCAATAAATACTGATGAAGCGACTAATTGCATGGCCAAAATGGCTACACATACATAAATACATTTTTGCGATTATTTAGTTGGGATTTCATATATCATTGGATTCCACTAATTAATTATCGTATATATACGGTAGTTGTGAGATCAGAATTCAGAGATTCAGATGTTTTAATTTCTTTTTGTTTTTTTTTTGTATATATAAGTTTAAAATAATTAAATATATTGAGAACCTGGTAATTTGTTTTATTCCTACTGCGTATCATATTTAATTTATACCAAATAATTATATAATGACGACAACAGAAAATTGATTACGTGAATGATTATTCAAAACGTAGATTGATACGAAAAAGAATTGAATCTGAATTATTTATACAAATATATAGAAATAATGAAATCTCCATGAGAATCATGCATGCCCATTTTATTGTTAGAAATGGGAATGGAGGAAGAACGCTAGGGAGCAAGGTTAACAAAGAATTGAATGAGAAGAATTGAATAACGCGATAGAGTATAACAAATCGCGTCTAACGCTTTCAGATCAAAGTTATTCCAGTGTATAAGAAATACTTTAATCGGATAAGACGTTAATCAAGAACAATCCTTTTGAATCGTATTTTCAACCATACTCGAGCGTCTCTATTTATAGAGTTGAAAATTTACGATCAGACATGATCTTTCGCGTAAAAATTTGTAAACTTTCGCGCAGTAGGGATAAAGCAGACTTTCAATGTTTTGGGTGCGAACGTTCATAGAGTTTGGTCAAAATTGGTCTTTATCCGAAGTCAAGGATTTTCTAATATTTTAGATTCCGTTCACAAATATTTTCGGCCCGACCAGGGGCTCTGCCCCTTGGACCCTGCTACTGGGGCCTACCTCCCCTGGACTCCTGCCAAGAATTCGAGTGCACACTCTGTGCCTCCTAACTCGGTAGACAATGTCTATTCAAATCTTTGTCTGATCTAAGTAAATCCAATCAAACAAAAAATAGCCAATGACACTAAAATCACAAATATTTATTTCCTTGATAAATCTATCTTTTAATTGGGCACGCTTCCGTTGACATTGGCCAACGATGCTACTAGCGGTGTCACTCTGTTTCTGAAACACTTTTGGTGCTTCGTTTGCAAAATTGATGGTTTCTATCTACTCCCCTAACCCACCCCCTAAACCCTCCACCCCACCCCACCCCAACCCCGTTCTAAACACCCCTCCAAATGTGTGACTATTATGCATTAAATTAAAGCACCGGAAGTGCTCCAAAAATGCAGTGACACTTTTGTCCAGTGTCAACACAACCGTGCCCCAGTTAATTTAGTTAAGAAATTTAGTCCAACATAATTTTATTAAATATAATTATATAGTTGAACTAAAGATGTTCAAATGTAGAATCTTGTTCAAGTCCTAATTATGTTCAAATGTACAATCTTGTAAACAATTAGGTTAGCACAGTATACATAACTGAATAAAACATGGGATATAAAATCAAATAGGACAACTATTTGTAAACGTGCTGTGGGATTAATATATAATTATATAAATGCATAGCCAGGATTTAATGACATTAAATAAATGGTTAGAAGACAACTCATTTAAAATAGTTGGTTTTAATTACGTACTCCATAGTGGTTTAGCTTTAATTTCGATCTGAAAATCATTACAGTATTTGTTCTTTTTTTCGTGTTTGAATAATTTGGTGGAATTTAGTCAAAGCAATTGTTAGTGTAATTAATTAACGGGAGGGTGTGTTTGTAGAATAAACAAAATATGGGTTTTGATATCTACACATGCCAATATTCTTTTTGAATTGGTGTTTGATGAAGGCAAAAAAGATATTGAATTCGATATTACCAGATATCATAATTATTCAAATAAAGGGTTTCGATATCTCCTGAATTTGAGAGATATCAATATGGAGGTTTGATGCATCTCTCAACCGTTGATCATTCTCTATCACCGGCTACCATTATCACCACCAGTCACCCCCCGTTGCCGGTCACCCCCACTTATCACTAATTAAATCATAATTTTGAATTTCTCCAAACAACTTTGTTTCAGATTTCAAAACTCATTTCATTTCTTCATGATTTCATAACTCATATCTTATCATATCTCTAAAACTCACGAAATGGAACATAAATGTTCTTTCAAATATTCCAAATCTACCAAACAAATCCAACAACTTAAAAAAAACGATCATGCTTCGTGTTTTGTGCATCTCATAAAATATTTTTACTCTATGTTAAAGAGCATCTCACATTGGAAAAGTGTGAGGAAATTAATCGGCATATAAGCTCTTGAGTTGAACTCACTAATCGATTGAATTCAATCTTTTAATGTGGTTCAAGCCAAGTATCTTATTACTCAATCCAGTTGTCCATACCCCATCCTAAATTTTATCACTCTACCTCACATGTCTAAAATATTTTTAAAACAAATTTTACCTACAACATAGGAGAAATAAGGTAAATTTTAGATATTATAAATGTGGATAGAAGTGTTTTATGGATGTGCCAAAACATAAAATAAGAATACTGTATTTTTAGAACAAAGGAAGTAGTATTTTGTCAGGCTCATTATTGCAACATAATGACATGTTTGGGTGATATTTATGTATAGGAATTTAATATATCATACTCCCTCCGTCCCACTGTCTTTGTCCACTTACCTTTTGGCACATCATCCAATGCATTTCTTTAATCCATTTTATCTTGTAATTTGTATATTAAAAAATTATAGAAATTATATTATTAATAATCTATATGTTAAGACGAATCAAACAAGATCACACATGACTATTTTTAGGCTTACACATTGAGAGAATTTGATGAGTCAAAGTGCTTAGATGAACAGTTCCAAAAGTCAAATGTGGACAAAGACAGTGGGACGGAGGTAGTATCTAATTAATTAAGAAAGAAAATGATGCTCTCCCTTTGGTTTAACTCTTTATACTAGTTGTTGTTATTGACTTATTGTTATTTGACAGACCTTCAAGAACAATTTAGTTGTGGGTGTGCATTTGAGATGTTGCAATTGTGATATAAAGTTACTAATAATGTACTTAGACTCAAATATGTGGGCCTACTTCAGTATATATTTTTGTTTTATATACTTTATCCATCTCCAATTATTTGTTCTGATTGATTTTTTCGTGTTAAATTGAATACTCTCTCCGTCCCATAAAGATAACAACGGTTTGACTAAAGTGGTAAAATAAAGAGGAATAATTTTGTATTGACTTTCTAAAAATACCCTTGATGTGATAGATAAAAGTAAGATGTGATGTGTAGATTATTATGAAAAAGGTATGATGTGATAAGTAAGGTATGAAAAAGTAAGGGCAATATAAACGGGAATGACTTTATGGGACGGAGGGAGTATAATTTAATTATAATTAATTAAATTTCTCTATTCACTAATACACAATGAAACACAATTTTGATACGTAGTAGTTTTTTCGTAAGATAAATCTAATGAAATTATTTTTAATTAGTATCTAATACATTTTTTATTTAATTTATGATGATCAAAATTTGACCAATTTGATTAAAAAATGGCTAAATACCCAAGCACTCTAGGAGAGAGAGGTGGTATATTATATGGTTTCTATCCTCCCTCCATTTCAAAAACATTTTATCTTTCTCCTTTTATCCATCAAAATAGGAGTTCCATGTTTTTATCCTTAAAATAGAAGTTTGTACTGTGATAATATTGCACTATATGTGGAAATATCATAATACTTTTTGGTAATGTATATGGTCATGATTGACACTGTAAATGCATTTTAACTTCTATTTCAGAAATTTAGACATAGAACTTTTATTTTGATATATTTTGAATGTTTTGCTCTTATTTTAGTCTTTTTCCCTAAGTGCATAGAGGCTATTGGATATCACAAGACTTTATTATTACTTCCTCTGTCCCAAATTAATCTTCCTTATTTCCTTTTAAGTTGTCCCAAATTAATCTTCTTTCTTTTTTTAAAAACTTTTCATGGCTCGCCTTTTTTTTCTCTTCTCTGCATCACATTCGGCTACACAATTTTATTTTTTTAAAACTCCATGCAAAGTCAAACTAGAAATATTAATTTGAGCGGAGAGAGTATAAAAAATATCAACAATAAAATAAATTTGGATCATGAATGATAACTCCGCCCAAAAAAAATTTCTAATTCAATTTTTCAATCGTTCTAGACACTTTCATTTCAATTAAAAACTCTCTTTTATCCTACTAATTAATACTCCCTCCGTCCCGAAAAACATCAGAATTTTGGTTTTGGAGAGGGATTTAAGGAGAATGTATTTTGGTATTGAATTTCCAAAAATGTCATTGATGTGATGGTAAAAGTATGATTTGATGGATAGATTATTAGTAAAAAAGGTATGATGTGATAGGTAGGGTATGAAAAAGTAAGGGGTAAAAGTAACTTTTTAATATAAATGATAAGTGTTTTTTGGGACGAATGAAAAAAGAAAGGAGAAAGGTTTTCTGGGACGGAGGGAGTAATTATTAACAACTTATCTCGTAATATTTATTAAATATTAATCTACTCATCCCATTAATCATAATCTATAATAAAGTAAGGACAAGATTAGAATTCAACATTAAAATTACACATTTTTTAAATCTCGTCCTTTTCAAAGTGGAAAAATTATATGGGAAGGAGGGGTAAAATAGTAAAAATAAAATCTCTTCAAAATTAGACCATTGAATTTTGGAGGCAGCTGAAATATAGTCCGTATATGTGGTCCGGCCTCCCGTGACCCAATTTATTCACTTTGCCGTTTTTGTTGTTTTATTTGGCATTTTGTGGGCACCCGACGCTTGGGGCAACCTAACCTACTTCATAAGCAAAGGGGAATTGCCTTAATCTTGAGAAATATGCACTCTCATATGTGGATATTAACTCATTAAACTTTTTAGATGATCTAAAAGCCTATTTAAAATTGGAAAATTAATTGTCACCCCATCCTTAATAATGTACAACTAAAAAAAAGCTTTTCAGATTATTTTAAATTTATACGTGTTTCAATTCATTCAACCACCGAAAAGATACGACCATCGTAGTCATAATTATGTCACTCGGCCACCATTTTCATATTTTATTTTCCCTGAGATAGTTTAGATAACTCTTTGAAATTCTTTTAGGAAATGCGGAAAATAAGTGACTGATTCTAGACAAACAAATACGAAAAAGATAGAAAAAAAGTATCCAGATAGACAGATCAGACAGCGTACATCTCAAGAGCGAGATCATGCATGTGGAGTGTCCCTGGCCGGGGCAAAACGACCTGTGAAACTAAGAAGTTTTTTTTTTATTTTCCGGTGGGCAAACACTTGTGCAATCCCTCTCAAAAGGGAACATCAAACAATTCACAAATGGACATGAACTTGCAAAGCATTGATGGAGACTCATATTGTTTTGTTTTCAAAGAGGACAAAAACCTGCTAGTTTTGTACAACAAAGCCCCATCTCTCCCCACCCATCCCTTTTATTTTTCTCAAGCAATACCTCCACCGTCCAAAATAAAAAAAACACACACAATTGAATACAATTTGTTGTCTCGACATTAATATTGTCTGTCAGGTCATCGCGTCAAATGTCACTTTAACTCCGCATTAAAATGATATGGTAAGTTTCGAGTCACGCCTCTAAGAATTGTTATTACGCCATACGAGGAAAAAAGACTCGTAATAATTGACGTGATATTCTTCTTTGATTTTCTAATGTTGGACTTGAGTTGATACGAAGTTTTAGACCGTAAATTTATGCAGTAATCTTTCAAGGGTCTAGCATAAATACGGAGTAATTATTTATTTGGATTAAGCTATTTGTACACCAAAATTTGTACCTTATTTTGTACCCTAAAGACATGCACCTACATTTTGTGCTAGGGTGATGTTAGTGTGATGATTTACATTGACAAAAAATGTCAGTGCAATTTTTTTAAATTGAACTAACATTTTCTGCCAGTGTGAACCGTTAAAATGTCGGTGCATTTATTTGGGGTACAACTTGGGATACACCACCGTAGCATGGTTGTTCTTTAATTTCCAAGAGGAGAGTGAAAAACTCATGTTAGTACATACCTAGAGCACATGAGCACATATTTCATCCCAAAGTACAAACAAGCCCTAATCAATCATGGGTACGTGTTTGATGGGAGATCTCTTGGGATTGTATGGATGCTTCTCTGGTCAAATCAAACCCAAATTTTTTATGTCCCCAGTTTGAACAAACAAGGTTAAAAAATGCAAGAAATCCATTGGGACTGGCACCAAATATTTCACAGACATGCACAGACAAGGACCATCTATAAGTGTTTGTGAATAGGGGTGGACACGGTACAGTTCCGGGACGGTTCCGGTTTTGGAACCGCCGGTTCCGGTACCGCCACCCCTTGGTACCGGTACTGTGACCGGACCGACCGGTACCGGTTCCGGTACCCGGACCGGCGGTTCCGGTACCGGACCGGCCACCCCCAAATTAATTTTTTTTTTTTTGCTTTTTTATTAAATTTTGTGAAAAAAATAGCCTTATCCCAAACTGACCTGAATTCCTCTTCTGTATCCGGCTCAATACCCTCCGCCATTAGCAAAATCGGAATTCCCAATGCATAAAATTATCCAGATGACCAGATCTATAGACAATGCCGCCGTAAGGATACCAGATCTATAGACAATGCCACCGTAAGGATTCGTGGAGGCGCTATACTGTTCTTCGGCTTCATCTTCCTCAGGTCTCTCCCTCTTCTTATTGATCGATCTACTGGGAAAAGCAAAAAAAAAAATACAAAGGATACCGGAACCGGAACCGGTACCGCCGGTGCCGGTACCGAAAAATGGGTACCGGAACCGGTACCGTGGGGGGCGGTGCCGGTACCGGTTCCCCGGAACCGGAGATACGTGACGCCGGCGGTGACGGTAGCGGTACCAGCGGTACCGTTACCGGTAGCGGTACTGTACCAGTACCATGTCCAGGCCTATTTGTGAACTACTTTGTTAAACTCTCAGTGTCAAACCTGGTGTGACCCTACGTCTTGTCAATTTTTTAATAGCATGTGGGTGGTACACTCTGCTAGGAGAATTTGACAAAGCATCATCTTTGGCTTCATTTGTACAAGCTCAAGATCATCAATGGCAGTCAGTGGCACATGCATTTACTTGAAACTCAGAGTTGAATCATTCAAAAATTCACTTGGCTTATAACAGACAGCTACAAGACATTGTCAATCACCAGAAAGAGAAAGGGTCCCTGTGTTGACTTTGGTCCATCAAGGCAAATCATACCTGGAAATGAGGGGTAACATCGTCAATGTCTTCCGTGTGAACACTGACGATGTCAACCTTGATGTCATCCCTGGTGTGACTATATCATGAACTTAACACAATTGGGACTAATATAAATAAGGTGGCAATAATGACGATGGCGACAAGAAATCATTAAAAAAAAAAAACTCAGGTGTGTACATTCCACATGGGACATGGACAGGAACTACCCCTTTGTTTCCCAGAAGAACCCCAAGAAAAACTATAATGCACTAGAAAAGTCTAGATCCAGTGCATAGTACTATCTATTCTCTCTGTATGAATGAAAAGATGGAATATAAAACATAAGAGATCCACCATACTGAATATCAGAAGTACCATTTATCAAATAATAACTAGAAACAATTATCCATAAGAACAGCTTGGTAGCCTATCATTCATATATACTGGGTGGTCCTCAAAGGATTCAATGTATCTAGCAGGAACATTGCATTGTGTACAAACAAGTTGTGAATATGTTTGCTCTCCAGTTTGAGACCTGCATGGATTTTGTTACTTATCAACATCACATTTTGTCCCATTGGATTTGGACTTCCAACATACCTTGTGTGTGTGTGTGTATCTTGGACATTAAAATTTATTTGTGCCCACGGTGAAACTTATATGAAATGCGCAAACAAATAAAATGCGGAAAAATTAAAAATTGTAATTAAATCCGATAAGCATGTTATATTACACATTATTAGGTCATGTTTTCTTCACCTGATCTGAATAGTTCTGATCTAGTTGGAATAATTTCTAATCTAATCTCATCTTATCAGAATGTACTTATATTTAAAACTATTTCTGATCTGATCGGATTTGGTCTGATTCCAATAAGAAAAAGTAATAAGAATAAGTTGAAGAGAACATGGCCTTAGTTCAGAAAATCCATAATTGAGTACCTTAAGACTCTCTCTTAATGATTTTTTAGGATAGAGTCCGGCCTCAAGAACATTGTCAAAGCACCACACGAGTTAGGGAACTAACAATCACTCAAAATTTTAAAATGGTCATCCAAGGATTTAAAAGGTTATCCTTAAACCTTTACCCAAAGATTATTGGCTATCCGTAACTATTACAACTAAGAATTTATACGGTTACTCTCGATCTATTACAAAGTACGGTTGAAGAACAACAATCACTCTATCATTGCCTCAAGGGAATATATATACCAGAGCGGATATGTGTAGAGAATCTCATGTACTCTTTACAAATAAGAACTTATCAAATACTCCCTCCGTCCCCCTAAGATATTCTCATTTTGACTTTTGGTGATTTTTAAGGAGAGTTGAAAAAAGATGAAAGTTTACCATAATACCCTTAATGAAAATGGGTGGAGTGTATTAAATGAGGAGGGTGAGGTGTAAAAAATAAAGTAAGTGGTGGTAGTTGTGGTATTTTAATTGTTAAAAAATGAAATGAGAAGATTTATTGTGGACAAAAAAAAGGGCTATTGGGAAGATCTATGGGGGACGGAGGGAGTATTAGTGTATATAATCTATATGACTCGTTACAATTGTCATTACTTATTTTGTAGGTCGAAAATGGGTGATTTAAAAATCAGGGTTCTTGTAAGAGGAAGGGCTACCACTTTGATATTTAGAAATGCTCCAAATTCACAATGATTGTACTATGCTACTAGTGTTGGATGATGTTAAAATGCATTAAGCTTGTGAATATAGATGAATAGGGATGACAATTCAACCCGAACCCGAGCTTAACCGACCCGACCGACCATTAAAATATCCGAACCCAAACCGAGAATAAAATAAACCGAACCCGACCCGAAATTTTTTACCCGAACCCGACATCGGGTCGGGTCGGGTATGGATTTATTATTTTACCCGACCCGACCCGACCCCGCACCCGACCCGACTCAAACCCGAATATTTTATAACATAAAAGCCTATCTATGGATATAATGAGCACTCCGTATAATCTCTTGACAAAGTGCTACTATATCAAGTATGCCTTTTATAATCATTTTTATAATTTCTTAATAAAAAAAATGAGACACAAAAAAAATAGATGTAATCTTTTTAAAATTTTTGTGGTACGCCGAATTGATTATTAGTTAAAAGTCAGGTTCGGGTCGGGTTCGGGTCTCTGGTTGGAATGTCGGCTTCGGGTCGGGTTCGGGTTTTGGCTTAAAAAGTGGGTTTCAGGTCGGGTTCGGGTTTCGGTTTTTAAAGTCGGGTCGGGTTCGGGTATAGTACTATCCGACCCGAACCCGACCCGTTGCCATCCCTATAGATGAATAAAAGCATATTCTTTTTAAAAAATCTACCTAAAATCTAAACAGAAAAGTTAGCAAACCAAGGTTAACAATAAATATTGGATTCAATAAGTACAATATCATATATTGCAAATAGTCTATTTCATCGAGTTCACAGCTTTAGAACTCTATAGTAAACGAATGTATGTTATGTTCAATGAAATGGAAGAGAATGTGGTGCTGAATATATTATTTAAAAAAAGAAGGGATTTTTCATTCTTGAATCTTGAATTCTTGATCCTCCCAGATGTTTGTTTATTATTGGATTAAGATTACCACATAAACAAATGCTCAAGAAGAAAAGGAAAAGTAGCATCTGAGCAATTCCCAATTCCCAGACAAGTGTAGTCAAACAGGTTAAAGGTAAAGTCAATTTTGAAACAAAAGTAAACCAGTTGAATGTGGGGGAAATGAGTGAAACTTGTATCAATGCCTGACCTCTCCATCCATTACATTATGGGAAGCATTTCATTCTCTGCAAAAAAAGGGGAAAGAATTTCTTTGTTCCGTAAAAATAATGTCGAATTTTCATACATCGGTAAGTAGAGTGCGTACAACGCAATCACCTGTCTTTCAATTTCAACAATAGATGCAGCAAGTCTTCTTCTCAACAAGGACCTCTCATGTTCGCAAGACTCCATCTCAGCATCTAAAGCAATCAGGTCAAATAGCATTGCCATATCAGAATCAAAGAGATAGAAAAAAGTTCACGGAGTTGACTCTGTGTTAGGCATGTCTTTCGTTGATTCATTCTTTCAAGTAAATAATTGTCAATGCTTCTTCGTTGACCTCAACCTCTCTATTCCCAAGTAGGGGCAAGATTTATTTGTGTACACAAACCATTCTTAGACCCTACTCTTTTGGGATTGTATTGGGTTTGTTGTTGTTGTTGCTTCTTCTTTGAGCT
>OOIL02005599.1:661715-696958 GCA_900332095.2 Cuscuta campestris
TTGCGATCATCTTCCGTTTGATAAATCTGCGCTAGAAAGCAGTACAAGACATCCTGGCGTTGTGGTTGGAGACCATTGTCTTTGGCTGGATTGGGGTTGCAAAGGAAACTCTTTGATTGGACTTGATCTAGTTAATGGCAGGTATTTTAGAATTGACCTGCGTTCTGAGAGGCTCCTGCCCGTACCAAGTTTCGCTATTTATACCCCTCTCTTGCTTCATCTGGGTGATGGAAAGTTGTGTCTGGTCTGGAGAGACAACACTCTGTATCGTGTACAAGGAGGACATGAGGAAGAAAGCAGCAGTAGCAGCAGTAGTGATGATGATAGTGAGGTAGAAGAAGAAGAAGAAGAAGAAGAAGAAGAAGAAGAAGAAGAAGAAGAAGAAGAAGAAGAAGAAGAAGAAGAAGAAGAAGAAGAGATAGACAACTTCTCTGATGAAGAAAAAGAAGAATCACGAATGAAGAAAAATGAGAAGGACGGAATGGACAATTTATTCGGAGGTTATCGTTGCAATGAATTCGTTATAGATTTCCGGAGAGCGTACAAAATAGGGTCTGTCGTGAAAAGCAAGTCGTATAAGCAGTCGAGGGCTACTGGTTGCTTGAGGGTTATTTCTAGAAGGAAACTTATTGCTCCCACTCTCTGTCACCAACTTCAACATGCTTTTGCCCTGCAAGTTTCCCCTCCCTTCTTCTTCTTCTTCTTTCATTGCTATAGCTATTGCATTGCACGTGTGGAATATTTTCTGATTTCTATTATTTCTTCTTTTAAATTTGATGGGCATAGGAATGTTGCAGTCCCTGAAGATACTGGTGGCGGCCATAGCATGCCGGATTCTGCGGTTGAGGTGGCAGCATCAGACAGTAAGCACCAAGCAGAGGCCAATGCTGTCTTGCGTCCTTGCAAGAGGAGAAGGCTTGACAAGTAGAGGAAAAGCATGTAATGTTCATGATCTCCCAAATTCCAAGCTATTGCTTGATAGCAATTTGCAATCTTTTTATCTAGTAAAGAACCAAGCAAGTTATCTTATTATTATTATTATTATTATTATTATTATTATTATTATTATTATTATTAGTATTGTTTTCTATTTATGGACGGATAGACTTGTCTGTCTTAGATTGGCGTGTGAATCTTGCAACCATATTTGGTGCTGTGAGAGGGTAATTTAATCTAAGCAGTGTAATGTTTGCATGAGTAAAGCCTCTGTATAATGAATATTTCTTGAGGTTTTTGAATATTTAAATATCTTGATGTTTGCTTTACTTGGGCTGTATTAAGCAATTGGTATGAATTGTTTCTCCAAACATGTCTTGTTGATGGAATAGCAATGTGGTTTTAGTTCAACATGTGTTGACCTGTGCAGTCTCCAGAGATCCAAAACCAAAACCAAAACCAATTGGTATGAATAGTTTCTCTGAATATGCCTTTTCGGGATGCCTCCAGCCATTTCTGTCTCTCTGACAATCGTTATGTGTTTCCTTCTCTCTATCGAACTACTGCCTTTTCCAGTTGAGGAGTCAGAAGTTGGGAGAGTGAAGCATCGCCAAAGTAAATCACCGCTCCGTAATGCATGGTAGGTTAATTTTTCTTGCAATTACTTTTCATCACTAATTCCAGCAGCGTCTGCTTGGTGTTCTAGGCTTTTCTCTGACATGTGAGTCAAGATATTGTATGATTAAGGTTCGCGTCTCTTGATTATGGGATGCTTACAATGTGAAGAACAAAGAAATTATTAGCACTGATATGGTGAAAAAGATTTTTAACGAATTGTGATCCCAACAATTCCTTTTATATAGTAGTAGAAGGTACCAATCCTTACATTTATACAGTACTTCAATTCAACTGTGTTTCTATATAAATGTGTTAAACTTTTTTGGTGAGGATATTGGCCTCTGCTACAGATCATGCGAATGATGTTGATTGGGACTGCTGCATGTGGAATGATGGTAATTTTCTCCAAGCCACTCTTATTGAAAATCATATACCCCGAGTACTCTGTAATACTTACCTATACATATGCATATAGACTTCTATACTTGTGATGCTTACACTTGGTTGCTGACATCGTGTGTGATATGGTGTTTTCCCACTGATGTGGTTATCTTTCTCTTCCACAAGGGTTATCAGCCTCACTAACATGGCCTCCTATTCACCTGCCTTGCAATAACCAAATTATTGTGGTTTTCCCAAATTTGAAGAACCAGTTGCTTCACAGAATATTAATTATTTTTCATTCCTTTTTGCGCGCGCACACACACACACACACACAAGTTCATAAAGCAATGGCATTTCAGTTTCTTTTGTTATTTTCATTGACTAATTGGTGTTTATGTTATCTATTCTATTGCGCCATAGTGGTTGTGCCATTTTGCCTTTTCTATGAATCCCCCCAAATCCAACCCAAGACTTTACTCTTTTGGGTATTCTTATCTCCATGGGATGGCATAAAACTACTCTTTTGAGTATTATTCTAAAACAAAAATGCCTCGGAGAGCAAAGCTTTCTGACTCTTTCTTTAGGTCTTCATTCGTAGCCATCGCCGCTTCATCATATTGCTCCGTGCCATCCCCCACTGCTCTGTCCCATCCAAACAAAACACAAATATAATCTCAATTCTCTAGTCTTATTAATAATTTGCTTGTGAAGGTGGAACAAAAAATTGTAATTGCAAAAGGTTGGTATCCATTCTTCCCACCCCCTTTTTTGTGAAAATTTTTAGAAAAAATTATCTCAAACAATCTCACCTTTTCGTGCTCTTTCAAAAATAATCTCACTTTCACTCTCACCAGAAATAATCCCACCTTTCCGCATGTGTGCGAGTTTTGGGTCGTCATTAAAAAACTAACGGTCACTTAACGTAAATTTTGAAAAATGCCCATTTTCGCAAATAAATTAAAGGTGTGATTATTTTAGGTAAATTCTCCCTTTTTTGTTTTTTTAATTTCTAACTTTAAATTTAAATGTATTTCTATTTTTTTTGGAAAACTAATACCAAATTTAAGTGTTTTCTGAGTGAAACTAATTATTTTTTACCAATAATCTGGTATAAATAATTTTACACAATAGAGATGATTTATTTACTTCATAACAATCTACATTTTTTTGTAAGTTGCATTTACTGTATTTTCTTGAGCTGCACTTCGAGTTGTTTTTTGATACTCCCTCCGTCCCATTTTATAACGCCTGTTTCGGTTTATGATGCTTGACTGAAATTATTTTCAAATCATTTTATATGACAAATGGTATAGAATTAAAAAATAAAAATTACATATCAAAATAGTAGATCAAAAGATCTACAAAACTAGTAGTGACAACAATATTTTATTTTATCAATTTCCTAATGAAAATAGAGAAAGAAAGTGAATGAAGTTTGACCCTGTAAATAGTAAACAGACATTATAATTTGGGACGGAGGGAGTACTATATACTCCCTCCGTCCCCCAGTTTTTGTCCACTTTTGACTTTTGGAACTGTTCACCTAAACACTTTGACTCATCAAATTCTCTCAATGTGTAAGTCTAAATATAGTCATGTGTGATCTTGTTTGATTTGTCTTAACATATAGATTATTAATATATAATTTTTATAATTTTTTAATATACAAATTATAAGATAAAATGGATTAAAGAAGTGCATTGGATGGTGTGTAAAAATGAAAGTGGACAAAAACTGGGGGATGGAGGGAGTAATTATTATTTCTTAAAAAAATGGCACTACAAAACTTATGAGTACTTTTTGATAGTTCTACATAAATATGTTTTGTGAAACAACATTACAATAGTTGTGAAAATAACACAGCAATTTTTTCTTTGAGATGGAACTTTTATTTTTATAACTCACTACATTTTTTGATGTATTGCAATTTTTTCATGAACACTCCAAAATATTTATTGATGATCTTATATTGCATATCATATTTTTTTCTAAAATGGAACTACCCAATTTGTTATTTTTTTAATAATTCAATACAAATTTTTTCCGAAATAGTAATTCAAAAGTTGTGAAAATGGCACAATATTTTTTTCTCCAAAATGTCACTAATAAATTTTATAAATCACTACAATTTTTTTGTATTTCAATTTCTTTCTTGATCGATACTTTGAATTATTTTTGATAATTCAATATTATATTTTTCCCAAAATAGAAAACAAAATTTGTTAATCGTTAGACAAATCTCTAACAGGAGTGTCATGTTATATTTTTAAAAATATTAATTTTAAATATAAAAGTTAAAAAAGTAAAATCAAATTTGCCTAAAATAATCTCATCTTTCATTTATTTGCGAAAAACATGAATTTTCAAAAACTTCCGTTAAGTGGCCGTTAGTTTTTTAGCGGTGACCCAAAACTCGCACACATGTGGAAAAGTGAGATTATTTCCGATGACAGTGAAAAGTGAGATTATTTTTGAAAGATTGCGAAAAGATGGGATTATCTGAGATAATTTTTCCAATTTTTTACTTCTTTTTTAATGTTTTTTTGTTTCATATCATCTTCAATTTTATTTTTTTGTTTTGTTTTTGATCTTTTGTGTTAGTTAGATTTTTATTTTTTCTTTTTTTCTCGTTATTGGTTTGTTCGGTTACAATTTTTTTGTGAAATATTTCTGTTAATTTTGTTTATCTTTTCCGCTAAAAATTGTCTTATTTTTTGTTTAATTTACTTTTGATTTTTTTGACAATATTTTGTCTCATTTTTTTCAATTTTTTGTTAATAACTGTTTTATAGTTTTGTTTAATGATTTTAATTGAACAAAAAAATCAAACCATACGTCTCAATTTATTTTAGATAAATTTACTTAAATAGCACCAATAAATAATGGATTTTCCTAAATAGCACCACATGTGTTTTTCTTCCCAATATAGCACTTTTAGTCATTATGCATTAGTCATTATTCAAGTAAATATTCGTCATCATTGGATATTATGGATATTATTAAGTGCTATTCAAGAAATAAAATAATTTACGTGCTGTTTAGAGAAATGATTAAGTTTTTTAATGCAAATATTTCAGAGAAATTTACTTAAATAGCACTAAAAAATAATGAATTTCCCTAAATAGCACCAAATAAATAAATAAAAAAGATAAAAAAAATATAAAAATAAGAAAACAAAACTAATTAATAATATAAAACAAAACCAAACTAAGAATAAGTGAAATATAAAAAGAGACAACGATATGCAAAAAAAAGAACGGATCTTAGTTTGAATTAATTTTTAACTTATTTTAATTAAAAAATTAGATTATGAAAATAACAAACAAAAATGATAAGAAGTTTGTTAACATAACAAACAAGAAACAGAAAGAGATTAATCAATTATTTTTAGTTTATTATTTTTTTTGTACATTACGAATTTTGTTTCTAGTTCTAATTTTTTATTTATTTGGGCTTATTTTATTTAATTAGTTTATGTTTACAAACAAGACCGAAAACAAAAAAATACAGACAGAAAACATTGAAGATCATTTTTGTTTAATTAAAATGATCAATAAAATAACATCCATTAAAAATAGGCAAAACGCATTAGCAAACAAAAAAAAATAAATTAAGAGGTATGGTTTGATTTTTTTGTTTAATTAAAATGATTAAACAAAAAAAAGACATTTACTAACGGAAAAGATACAAACTAAGACAAAACACTATCAAAAAACTAAAAAGTAAATCAAACAAAAAATAAGACAGTTATTAACATAAAAGATAAAAAAACTTACCAAAAACATTTCACAAAAAAATGTAACCAAACAAACAAATAATATCAAAATAACAAGAAAAAAATTAACAAACACAAAATATCAAAAACAAAAAACAAACGAATAAAATTGAAGAAAATATGAAGGAAAAAAAGACTTAAAAAAAGAAGTGAAAAAAATTGAGAAAAAAGGGTCTCAAGAAGAAATGGGTGGCACTGACAAAAAAAGTGGAATGAAAGATGAAAGTCGGTTTACACCCTAAGAGGGGGTGAATTAGGGTGTTTGAAAGTTTTTCGTAAAAGCAAAAACTTAAGCGCAAAGTAGTAGCAGCGGAAAAGGAGCAAGAAAAATATAAAAGAGAGAAACACGACACAATCGATTTTATACTGGTTCGGGAACTCCCTTCTCCAGTACCTCTAGGCTCCACTAACTTGTTTGGCTTCACTAAGAAGATCCAAACAAGGTTTGACAAACAACCTTTGCCAATAAGCAACGAGATTTTATACCGGCTATCTCAACCGTTTACAACCAAAGATTTAGAGGCTATCTTCAACCTTACAAAGTGGATTTAAAGGCTATCCACACCTTTTACAAAACAATGAAAAGAGTTAGTTGCTTCTCTACCAAAGTACTCCCTCCGTCCTAAAACTTTCTTCCCACTTCCCCTTTTTTTCCATCCTAAAACTACCTTTCCATTAGAAAAAAAAAGATGACAAACGACATTAATACACTCATGTATTAAAAATGGGGAAAAGTCAAACTGAGAAGAAAGTTTTAGGACGAAGGGAGTAATATATAATGTGATTGGTAGGAGAAGAACAAGATATAAAAACAACAATTGCCTATAAGCAAGATAAGAAGATGAAACACAAAAGCCTTTGGTGTGTGTGTGTTGAAAATATAAATATCAAAGCCTTAAACTCAAAAGAGAAGAAAAAATCATGAACTTTAAAGCTTGGAACACACAAATTATCAAGAATGATATTATAGAATGTAATGTATGTTGAAGGGTGTTGTTGTGTGTTTAGGAGAGGCTTAGGAGGTGTATTTATAGTGTTTAGGAAGTTTAAAATGGGACCAGATGAGCAATATTTTATTCCAAAATTTATTTTATTCCCGATTTTGAATAATGACCCAATCAAAGCAATATTTAGAACCTTTTGTGAAATATTTTTAAGTGCAAGGGCACAAGTGTAACATCATTTTATCAAGCTCTTACATTTTTCAAATCTAAACTCGAGTGAATCAATTCTTGTTGAAATCAACCAAGTTAGGAGAGGTTCGGGTGTCTCGTTTAAGCCTACAAAAAAAGTTAGTACTTGGAAGACTTATTTGGTAACATCAAAACATGGTAAGTTTCGACATTCAAGGCCAATAGAAGAAGGAAGCTTTCAAGAAGAAGAAGAAGAAGAAGAAGAAGGAAAAAATGGTTGAGAAAGAAGAGAAAAAAGTGAAAGAAGAATAAGAAGGGAGTATTGGAGTAGCGGCCGAGTGGGGGGAGGGAGGAAGAAAAAAAAAGAAATGGGGTCAAATTGAAAGGTTTAAAAATTTAAAATTATAATTTGGTCCCAAATTATGTGCTGGTTACTTGAAAACCTACTTCAAGTACCATTTGTGAAATATTTTTTAAAGTTCAGATATTTTTGTGAAAGGAAATGAAATTTAGGTACCAAAATAAAAATTGCAGAAAGTTCCGGTACCATATATAAAATTTACCCAACCAAACTGATTACAAATCTATGCATATAAATGTATAATTATAAAAAAATGTATTCTGTTTGATAGAATAATATTGCAAGAATGATAGCATAAAAGAGAGAGACATTGGTCAATTGCCAGCAAAGTCTATCTCCAAGATCCAATGTCCCAATCTTTAGTCTAGATACCAATCATGAACTTCAAACAAAGGTAGTTTTACAAGTTTCAAACACAGAACTTTCAGCTTAAGCTTATTATTTAAAAAAAAGAAGTAAAATGCAGCTTAAGTCTATTATTTTAAAAAAGAAAAAAAACAACAAGAGCTCAGATTTGGGAGTTTCAAAGAAAATGGAGGAGTCGAACGCACTAAACTCATCTAGGGTTAAAGTCTTGAATGGAATAACATAGGAATACATATATATAATACACAGCAACTGAAGCATCAATGATGTTGCTGCTCTGTCACCAATGTTTTGCATTGCGATTTGCAAAAGCAATAAGGAACTAATGAACTACAATTGCATTTCAAATTCTTCCCTCTGATGATTTCTGTCTGAGGAATTAATTAGGTTCACAAACTCTTCCTACTGAGGCTAGCTACTAGGCTAGGGAATTTGTCCAAAAATTATCTACAAAATATTAGTGTGGACCAGATGAGCAAAAAGAACCACAACTGTTCAGTGTGACTCCCACTTGATTCATTCAATTCCCTGCAAAGATGTAGTATTAAACATTTAGTATGATGACAGTAAACAAAACGCCCTTAGAAGTTAAAACATAGTAGACAATATAACCACACACAAAAAAAAAAACAATTCCATTATCTACTCATTCTACTGGCAGAACATTTCATGCGCATCACACCAAACTGATAAAAAAAAACAGTTTGTACCGTAAAAATATTCTACAGTGCAGTAAAAAAATGCGGGGATGGGATAACTGGCAAGGTCAATTCTCCAACACCTATAAAAGCAGGCCTAACTCTAACCAGTACTCACAATCATGGTGTGTTCGTGGAAACAGATTATGGGATAACTATGTGGACTACTTCTTGAAGGACAAAAGTAATATGAAAGCAAGCAAATGAAAACCAGAGTACAAATATCTTGCACAATGAAACCCTATAAATGTTTTAAGGAATGAAGAGCTCATTCTGTGCATATAAGTGTGTTCTTTAATGTAGTGGTTTTTCTTCACACATAAATCTATATGCAAGATAAGTGTGTGCTTACCTTCTAGCACCTAGAAACTGGGTGCCATCCTCTAAGTATCACCATTTTTAAAAAAAAAAAAAAAGAAAATCCACATTGAAACATTTTTATTCAACTCCAACTTCTTTAAAGACTAGGGGTTGAAATAGACATAAAAGAGGCAGACAGATTCTTACAATATGATGACAATAATTTTGTTTTGGATCCAAAGAAAATTAATAAGGTAGCTCAATTAGAGTAAGAGGCAAACTAGAGTATGAGAGACCGTTCAACAAAAAAAAAAATAGAGGTAACACCTAAAGCCAAGCACTTTTACTTTTACCTCTAACCAACTACAACAAAAGAGACTGATCAATTATCTCATTGAAGATTCCTAATATCTTCGGCTTCTTCTCCATCAAGTGTTCAAGATTTCTGCATTACAATCAAATAATATAGTTAATAAAATAACAGAAAAAAATAAAAATAGAGTTAATATATAAAGCAAACACCTCTTTTCCAGTTTTCAATTCACCTGTAGTTCCTAAGATAGAACTCTTTACCCTCGTGCTCCCAAAGCTCCATGGCTAAAACGTACCAAGATATGGGTATTATGTCTAAATAATACCGATCAAGGGCTTCTCGGAGGATCTGATGCATATTGTAACGGCCATGGGCTTCAATTTTAAGATCAAAAGCTGTGCCTTGAAAATGGCGAATGATGTTAAGTATCAACCGTATGCAATTATATGGATCATCATACATGTTATTGATAGCATCCTTCTTGACGTTCTTGTTCTTCTTGCTCTTCTTGCTCTTCTTGCTCTTTCCTAGCACGGTTGCCTTCTTCCCCTTCTTTGGACCCTTTGCATTGTTAATCTGACTATTAAAGCATCTGATCTGGTGTAGCTCTTTGTCCCCCTTTGTGATTCGCTTCACATAACCATCGAAGCACCCCTTCAGTTCCACATGATTCTTAAAACCCACCTCATCCATTTCAACTAAATTCTTGATCTTGAACAGATACTTGAACTCGTCATCTCGGTCGTAAACCACCGGATTTTTGAAAACAAAGTAGCAAAACTTCCTAAAAAAAAAGATAAAGTTACAACGTTTAAAGTATAAAACATATGCTTAAACTTTTCAAAAATACAACAATAAAAAAAACTGTTATACCTTAGTCTTCCTATCTTTACAAGCTCCTCATTCACCTTACCTTTCTCAAGTGCAAGCGCCGTCTCACAAAGTTCAAGAAACTTGACTATGCTCACAGGAGCATGACTTACTTTTGTCTTAGCCACATTAAGAATCATCAAGATGATTTGCTTCAAAGCAAGTATGCATTTTTTCAAGCTTGCAAGACTGGCTGGACAAACAAAATGAGGTAGTTATAAAAAAGGAACAAATGCGAAGAAACTTCATATATAAGAAAGAAACATTATAAGAGCTCACCGGGCTTTTCAAATCCATTTTTCTCGTAAATTACCCTCCCTCTTCTAATAAGAACATCACCAAGATGTGTATGAGCTCCACCATCGAGGCATATCGTCCGATATGCCATTCCAAAGATGGCTCTCAGCACTCTGCGTATAGTGCTAGACAATTTTATTTGGTTGTTGGGTAGTTTTGACCAAATAATATGTTTGTGGTCATATACCCAAGAGATGAGTTGCTTAGATAGTTGAAGAAATTGTTCATCAAGTTTTGAGAGTTTTGCTTCTCTTTCGTCCGCCTCTTCTGACCTGTTCGAGTTGGTTTAAAAAAACATGTCTTACTATTTTGAAGATTAGAATATTGCTATTTTTTGGAGATGGTTGGACATGACGAACAAGCTAGTGCTAATTTATTTGGAGATCAAGGAATGAAAAATTACATTAAAACCTTGTAAGGAAGAGGATATAGTGTAGCAGATTAGATATAATGTTATTACTTATGTTGTTAATACTTAAAAAATACTTACAGTGATTCATTGAGCTCAGCTTCAGAGGATTCTTCAGTAGTCGATTCAAAAACTTTTTCTTCTAACTGGTTTGACTTTTCTACTTCTTCAGCTTTCCTTTCCCTTTTTCTTCTCCTTTGCTCCTGCTTTTTAGTCTTTCTCTTCAGTCTTTGACTTGTTTTTGGACTTTGTTCTTCAGCATCTTTCAATACCACTTCATCAGTGGCTGGATTGGCTGGATCGGCCTCTGTTTCAGGTGATTTTTCTTCCGATTCTCTTTGTATTATAGCATGATCTTCTTCCAACCTTTTGCGCTTCTTTGACAAACCCTTCATTCCCTTCATTGTCGTACGGCGATGGCGTGAGGGACAGGTGGCGCAGGTGAGACGGCGGTAGGTGAGGTTAGGGAGGTGAAAGCTCCGGCGTCAATCGAAGCCCAGACAAGGTTCCCGCTTCCGATTGAGAAAAAAAACCCCAGCCCGTGCCTCCTTCCTCGGCGCCCGTCTGCAATCAGTCCGAAAATACTCCTTTAACCTGATTACATTGAAATCCTCTTTTTGGAAATTGTATATTGGCCCCCCATTTTTCCTAGCTAATTGGTCATTTTCTTATAATTACAATTAAACTCTACCGTTAAACATTAAGTACAAATCAATCCTAAATCACAATATTGTTTAATAATATCCAATTTAATCCAAAAACAAATTTAAAAAAACCAACAAAGATAATAACACATGCAGAAATAATAAACTTAAGCGGTCTGTGAAGAGATGGAGGTGCAAGCTCTGGCTTCTCATTTGACTAGGGCTGAACACGGTTCCGGGTAAGAACCGGCACTGGCTGTTCCGGAATTGTACCGGAGACGGACACAGAGTCGCGGGTACGGGGATCGGACCCAAAACTATTGGAGACGTGCATGTCCGGTTCTAGGTTTTATTTTTTGATGTCGAAACCAACAATTCTAATTCGATTTCAGTAACTTTTTCTTCTTCTTTCGACCGTTGCTTCCTTCCTTAGAGCACGAGCAACGGCGAGTTTTCCCTATGCCACCCACTGTCACACCACACTTTTACTTGTTTACCGTGGAATGGAAGGAGCATTCCACCATGATTAGCGTGGCTTGTGCGAGGCATATTTGTTTCTTTTCTTTTTTTTTTTTTTGAAGAAAGACAGTAGGTCTAGGCTATTGATAAAAAAAATATGGAGTATCAAAATGGCAAAAAAAGACTTGCCATTCAAGATTGCGCTTTTGTTTTAAAAATAAAATATTTTTTTTCTATGGCATTGAAATTAATAAAATAGATAACACTTCAAAAAAGTTAAGCAGATAACAACATTTTTTTTAATTTTTTAATAAGGAAAAAGATGATTTTTTTAATAAAGAAAAAGAATACTCTTTCATTGTAAAGGTTATAGAATTATTAATAAGGCATTGAAATTAATAAAATAGATAACACTAAAATGCCTAAAAACATATAATAAGTGACAAAAATAATGAATTGTCACTGTAGAACGTGTCATTCCACTTACTTGTCACTTATTGACTGGACTATTTTTCATTGGTTGAAATTTTCCACGTCAGCGTGTGGCATTTCATGTTTACCTCAGCATTGCCCATGCTCTTACGAGTGCGGCTGGCACGCTGGCATCATGGCATGCAACGACTATATAGACGTTGGGGCAAGGGGATGGGGGGTTTTAACCTATAAATACTCTATTCATTTTTTAAAAAGAGAGAAAGATCAAAGTAGGACTAAAATATTGAAAATATACTAAAATATGATTTAATTTCCATTTTTCTATTCTCAAAATAGGACTTACATTACCAAACATGATCATGTACATTATCAAAAGAGTATAGTAATGTGCACACGTACAGTGCCACATTACCACAATGCAATGTCTTATTTCGGAAAAAAATATGAAAGTTCTATTTTGGTACTTTTCTCTATGTTTTAGTCCTATTTAAGGTGATTTTAATTTTAAAAAATTTCACAACACGATATCTAATTTCTCTATTCTCTTTCTCTCAATACTCCTTAACCTGATTACATTGAAATCCACTTTTTGGAAATTGTACATTGGCCCCCCATTTTTCCTAGCTAATTGGTCATTTTCTTATAATTACAATTAAACTCTATCGTTAAACATTAAGTACAAATCAATCCTAAATCACAATATTGATTAATAATATACAATTTAATCCAAACACAAAGCAAAAAAAAACCAACAAAGATAATAACACATGCAGAAATAATAAACTTATCAGGAGTAGGCGAAGTGATGGAGGTGCAAGCTCTGGTTTCTCATTTGACTAGGGCTGGACACGATTCCAGGTAAGAACCGGCACTGGCTATTCCGGAATTGGACCATAGATAGTCACAGAGTGTCGGGTACGGGGATCAGATCCAAAAGTATTGGAGACGTGTCAGGTTCTAAGTTTTATTTTTTGGAGTCGAAATCGACAATTCCAGTTCGATTCTGGTAATTTTTTCTTCTTTTTCCAACCATTGCTTCCTTCTTTACGAGTGCAGCAGGCACGCTGGCATCATTAGGCCTGTTCACGTTTAGGTCTGGACCGAAAAAACCGACCGAACTGAACCGTTCGGTCCAGACTGAACTTGGACCGAATGGATTCCGGGTCGGTCTTCGGTTCAAAAAATTTAGGAGTTTGGTTTTCGGTCCGGTCCGGTCCAAACCCGAAATGATTTAGGTCCGGACCGAATGGACCTAATAACCATATTGTACCTAAAAGACCTAAATACGTAAACTCTACTTTTTAAGTTCCGTAATACACTTTGATTCTTTACTTGAATAGATATTTTAATTTATTTAATTAAAAAGCTTTTTTTTAAAGAATTTTTTTAAAAAAGTTAAAAAAAAAAGGTTTCGCATTAGTTTTATTATTCTAGATAGAAGTATCCATGTTGTGTATCTATTTTTAGATTGTCTATTTTTTTCCTATTTGTACGCTACAAAATAAAAAGCCTAAAGTATTTGTTTTTTTGAAAGACAAATCATCAAAACCTAAAATATATTTAAATGATCAAAAAAATTAAAAAAAATACATTTTTATTCGGTCCAATTGGTCCGGGGCGATTCAGTCATAAGTATTTTTGTCCAATCCAGTCCAAACCCGAATAGATTTACGTCCAGTCCGTGATTTCAATCAATTCGGCCTTCAGTCCGATCCGGGTCGGTCCGGTCTTGGCCCGATGAACACCCCTAGGCATCATGGCATGCAACGACTATATAGACGTTGGGGCAAGGGGGTGGGGGTTTTAACCTATAAATACTCTATTCATTTTTTAAAAAAATCACAACACAATATCTAATTTCTCTACTCTCTTTCTCTCAATTCTCAAAATTTCTAATCTTTCTCAATTTTCAACTTTCATATTTAAATATTTTATATTTTTATATACTATAATCATATAAGTAGAAATATATTAATTTGTAATATATTAATACACTAGCATTTGGCCCGTGCCGCGTACGAGGTCGAATTTTTTTTTTTTTGAATTTTTTTCAATGTAATATTTTTACGAAATAAAAGAAAATATATTTCTAGCATGATTTTTAATATTATAGACACAAAAATCCAAATTAAAATAAATTATATTTCAAGAATTGAAAGTATCATCAACAAAGTCTTTTTTCATTCCAAATTTTTCGAAAGACTTCAAGATATACAATATTTTTATTACAGTTGCAAGAGTTTTCATTGTTACCTAGAAATAATATTTTAATTTTTTCTTTGTCTTCACTTGTGAAACAACAATATAAAATTAAGGTGACCATGAATTTTGTAGGTGGTATCATTTATATATATTATTTTTTCAATGCCCATTATAATTAAATTTACTTATTACCTTTGTCCTGGAATATTTGTCCACATTATCTTTTTTTTGTAGTTAAAATGAACAAAATTTAATCATTAGTAAGGAAAATTGTATTATATATTGGTAAAAAATTATTTGTTAAAGAAAACTTACATCCTTCGTTAACATAGATGTATAAATCTACTTAGAAATAGACTGTAATTTAATTTCCTTGAAGTAGGACCATAATTTTAAAACTATGAAGGCCGGGGCAATGTTTGTGCCCATAAATATGCTTTTATACAACGGTCTCTATTATATTATTTTTATTTATGTAGGTATGACCCAACACAAAAAATATATAAACAAAAACCAAGACATATGTTTAAATTTTTAGGCTAAAAGAAATGAAGTATTTGTAGAGTAAACCATAAAATCATTGTATTGGGTTTGTTGTTGTTGTTTCTTCTCCGTTGAGCTCATAATAGTGCATGTGAAAACCGGTGCTGCTTTGTAAATTAAATTTCAATGTTGTATAGGTTATAATCTAGACATTGCACCCATCTTGACTTTTCTGGCCTACAAGACTAGAAAGATAGTTCAATGTCATCAAAAAAAGTTTCTTTCAAGGAACTTGGAGGATATATAGACTCTACTTAGAAGTAGGGGGTGTACACATAACCTTCCGAGACTCTACCTCTTTTGGGATTTCATTAGGTTTGTTGTTGGAGGAGGAGGAGGATGTGTAGACTCTTATTTCATTGTTTGATTGTCTAGATTAGTGAAATATGATACTCTGTATTATAAGTATGATGTAAGTATAACTTGCACACCCTCCCTAGACCGTAGGACAGAAAAATGGTAAAAGGGGATTAAGATAGAGGGACGGGCATAGAATAAAAACATATTGATGAGCTCAAGGGTTCCGGCCCCCGACCCCACTTGTAGGGTTTTACTTGGTAGGTTGTTGTTGCATTTTTAAACTAAAGGGCTCCAAATGTGGTGAAGACGGTATGCTTTTGGGTTGAGAATGGTGCCATGAACAGTTATGGGTATAATGAACACTCCGTATAATCTCTTGACAAAGTGCTACTATATCAAGTATGCCTTTTATAATCATTTTTATAATTTCTTAATAAAAAAAATGAGACACAAAAAAAATAGATGTAATCTTTTTAAAATTTTTGTGGTACGCCGAATTGATTATTAGTTAAAAGTCGGGTTCGGGTCTCTGGTTGGAATGTCGGCTTCGGGTCGGGTTCGGGTTTTGGCTTAAAAAGTGGGTTTCAGGTCGGGTTCGGGTTTCGGTTTTTAAAGTCGGGTCGGGTTCGGGTATAGTACTATCCGACCCGAACCCGACCCGTTGCCATCCCTATAGATGAATAAAAGCATATTCTTTTTAAAAAATCTACCTAAAATCTAAACAGAAAAGTTAGCAAACCAAGGTTAACAATAAATNTTTCTTAATAAAAAAAATGAGACACAAAAAAAATAGATGTAATCTTTTTAAAATTTTTGTGGTACGCCGAATTGATTATTAGTTAAAAGTCAGGTTCGGGTCGGGTTCGGGTCTCTGGTTGGAATGTCGGCTTCGGGTCGGGTTCGGGTTTTGGCTTAAAAAGTGGGTTTCAGGTCGGGTTCGGGTTTCGGTTTTTAAAGTCGGGTCGGGTTCGGGTATAGTACTATCCGACCCGAACCCGACCCGTTGCCATCCCTATAGATGAATAAAAGCATATTCTTTTTAAAAAATCTACCTAAAATCTAAACAGAAAAGTTAGCAAACCAAGGTTAACAATAAATATTGGATTCAATAAGTACAATATCATATATTGCAAATAGTCTATTTCATCGAGTTCACAGCTTTAGAACTCTATAGTAAACGAATGTATGTTATGTTCAATGAAATGGAAGAGAATGTGGTGCTGAATATATTATTTAAAAAAAGAAGGGATTTTTCATTCTTGAATCTTGAATTCTTGATCCTCCCAGATGTTTGTTTATTATTGGATTAAGATTACCACATAAACAAATGCTCAAGAAGAAAAGGAAAAGTAGCATCTGAGCAATTCCCAATTCCCAGACAAGTGTAGTCAAACAGGTTAAAGGTAAAGTCAATTTTGAAACAAAAGTAAACCAGTTGAATGTGGGGGAAATGAGTGAAACTTGTATCAATGCCTGACCTCTCCATCCATTACATTATGGGAAGCATTTCATTCTCTGCAAAAAAAGGGGAAAGAATTTCTTTGTTCCGTAAAAATAATGTCGAATTTTCATACATCGGTAAGTAGAGTGCGTACAACGCAATCACCTGTCTTTCAATTTCAACAATAGATGCAGCAAGTCTTCTTCTCAACAAGGACCTCTCATGTTCGCAAGACTCCATCTCAGCATCTAAAGCAATCAGGTCAAATAGCATTGCCATATCAGAATCAAAGAGATAGAAAAAAGTTCACGGAGTTGACTCTGTGTTAGGCATGTCTTTCGTTGATTCATTCTTTCAAGTAAATAATTGTCAATGCTTCTTCGTTGACCTCAACCTCTCTATTCCCAAGTAGGGGCAAGATTTATTTGTGTACACAAACCATTCTTAG
Source organism: Cuscuta campestris (assembly GCA_900332095.2). Taxonomy (NCBI): domain Eukaryota; kingdom Viridiplantae; phylum Streptophyta; class Magnoliopsida; order Solanales; family Convolvulaceae; genus Cuscuta; species Cuscuta campestris. The sequence goes on from OOIL02005599.1 coordinate 678,648, forward strand.
ACCCTACTCTTTTGGGATTGTATTGGGTTTGTTGTTGTTGTTGCTTCTTCTTTGAGCTCATAATAGTGCATGTGAAAACGGGTGCTGCTTTGTAAATTTTATTTCAATGTTGTATAGGTTATAATCTAGACATTGCACCCATCCTGACTTTTCCTACAAGACTAGAAAGATAGTTCAATGTCATCAAAAAAAGTTTCTTTTAAGGAACTTGGAGGATATATAGACTCTACTTAGAGGTAGGGGGTGTACACATAACCTCCCGAGACTTTACCTCTTGTGGGATTTCATTAGGTTTGTTGTTGTTGGAGGAGGAGGATATGTAGACTCTTATTTCATTGTTTGATGGTCTAGATTAGTGAAATATGATACTTTGTACTATAAGTATGATGTAAGTATAACTCGCACACCCTCCCTAAACTGTAGGACAGAAAAATGGTAAAAGGGGATTAAGATAGAGGGACGGGCATAGAATAAAAACATATTGATGAGCTCAAGGGTTCCGGCCCCCCGACCCCACTTGTAGGGTTTTACTTGGTAGGTTGTTGTTGCATTTTTAAACTAAAGGGCTCCAAATGTGGTGAAGACGGTATGCTTTTGGGTTGAGAATGGTGCCATGAACAGTTATGGGTAATGTGCACCATTTTGAGACAACCCACAAACAACAATCATTTACTGAAACCACGTTGAGATTTGAAGGAAACTGTATAGGTTCCACTTTAGAGGGGGCTTAAAATCAACCTAAGTATGTATATGTAAACACCCGGTACGCTTTGGAGGCACCTTAGCTTGGGATGTTTAAGTCATTAAGCAAAAGGGTAGCAGCCACTGTGGTTGTAATTCTGCAACTCTTATATAGAGGGTACGACTTCTTCCCTACTAAAAACAAAACTAATTAAGTTTATTTTTCTATTGTTACATTAAAAAACAGGTACCAACATATAAAGATATGTAAAGGATAGTTACCATAGTAATATGTTGACAGAATGGTGATGCGCTCTGTTGGCTACAACAACAAAAACAAAAACCATGGAGAGATGAGAATAATCCGTGAAGCAAAAAGAGGTTGTCTCAAATGAAACCCAAAAATAAGAATACAAATGCCATCCAAAAAAGTAATTAAGTATTGTGAGAACCACACAGATGATATATGCAGCCGTTATCTACCATTTGCCTCTCTTTTCTTTCAAGCACAAGAATCATGTTTTTTACCAACAATACCAAGCAAGATAGTCGTGTTATGCACTTATGCATTCTCAAATGGGGTGAAAAAGTAGAAACACAATGATGGAATACTACCATTACAAAGATCCCTTCACGTCGAGTAGGTAGCTGCTCAAGCTTTCTCAATGTGTCATCCCCCTTAGTGACTTTTCCAAATACTGCATACTAATGGGTACCAAAAGGTAATGATTTTCATGATTAATATTCAAAAGTACACAGAAAAGGATATCATCATGATTAATCTAACCATCTTACTTGGCCATCAAGGTGAGGTGCATCTCCAAGAAGCATAGAGAATGAAGAGGATGCACTATCAGGATCAGAATATCTAAGAAATTGAGTTCAAAAGGTTTAGTCCAATTAAGTAAATGAAAAACATTTAGGCAGACACAAGTTTTTAAAGTTGTCCAAACAACAACAACAACAAATCTAGTAAGATCCAAGAATAGTAGGCTGGACAGCATAAGGAACATGATCAGTTCAGGAAGTGCAATTACTGCAATGAGGAAACTCTTTACCTTCCCATTGAAAGAATCCCTCTTACATGCTTGACATCACTGAACTCTCCTTTGACAGTCTTTTCGGCTTCTACCCGTTGTTCTTCATTCATGGGCACGGTTCTTCCTCCGACAACATCTGCAACCTGAGCAACAAACCCATTGTCGACCTGCACCCAGTGTTTGCTCTGATCAGCCAATGCACAACATTTGCCACAATTGCCATTTTCAAGAATTCAACCATTCTAAGTAAATACCCGGAAGAAGTGATTGGTATTGTAGCAACCCAACCGGACAAGTTTGAAGATGTGTTCGACCGTTCTTGGCGCAACACTGGGATAAAACCCAAATTCAATGTCCCCATAGTTTGTCTGCACTCAACTCAAAACATTCAAATCTTCCTAGTTTATTCAACACCCAGAATTTCAGCAATAAGCAGCTTCAATTCTTGAGTTCCAATTCATGAAAAAAACCAAAAAGGTTCGTCCTTTTTTGATTAGCACTTCATTTCTAGAGCCATATCCAATTAACTCAAAACTATCCACTCTAATTTCAGTTTACTTGTAAAGTAATACTGTAATTCTTTTTTTCATTACTTGTATCTAATCATCTAAAGCATCGGATTTTATTCTGTTTTTTTTAAACGGGAAAAACCAGAGAGAGAGGGAGAGCTGCGAAAAGGGAACCTGGAAGACAACGCGGGTGGAGCTCAAATGGGGTTCCAGGCAGAAGGCAACAGTGATTTGGTAAGATAAATAGAGGAAGATTGAGAATACAATGGATCCCATACCCGCTTTGCCATGGCGCCCCATTTCTCTGTTATTTTAGATCGTATAAAGTACAGAGTTATGTGACCGTCCCGTCCCTTCCGGCTCTTGATCACTCCTCCCATTTTTTCACTCTTAAAATATACTCACAATTTGTTTTTCTCTTTCCTTTCAATAACTTTATTTATTTATACAATTTCATTAAATATTTAATAAAATAAAATATTCATGCCACCTCTTTTTTTTGTAGATTTTTTGACGTAGTTTTTTAATATGTAATTTTTATTTCTTATTGATATACCAATTTGTAAATAAAATAATTTCAAAAAGTGAGATATTTCTCCTCGAAAACCTCAATCTGTAATCAAATTGAGAACGTAGGGAGTATTTTTTTTAACGATATACCAATCTGTACCAGTATAAAATTAAAATCAAATTTTTTTAAAGATAGCATTTAATTATAAATGTCAAAAAGTAATTTCAAGACATTTGTTCAAAACTCAGTATTGTAAAATCGAGGCTTGGTTAAAAATTGGTCGAATTATTTTTTGCCAAGTACAGTCAATTATGTCTACTTATAACATTTTATTTTGTTATGGTTTTACTTTTATTCTATAAAATTTTTATTTTATGTTATTTAATATTTAAAATATTTTATTTTTGACATTATAGGAGTACATTAAATAATAGTAATATTTATTTATGGCTAAAAAAGATCATTACAAGGAAGCCAACAACACAGTACAATATAAATTGGCTTTTTTTCTTTTTGTTTTCTTTCAAATCCTTAAAAATATTCCCCTTGAGCGTCTATTGGGTTGGGCCATAAGGCCCAAATTTAAAAAACGAAAAAAACCTGACTTGGGTTGGACAAAGAAATAAAAGCAATGTATTAAATTAATTCATCAGAGTAATTATTTATCATCTGAGCATAGAACCCTAATCCGGGAGACAGACCGTCACTGTAGCAAAACAGAGTTTCTCAAGCATGCAGCAGCAAAGAAGAAGAAGAAGAAGAAGAAGAAAGGATATGGTGATGGAACCAAAGCAGTGCGTGGTGTTTGGTATTTGGTGGGGGAATCGGTCGGGATATGACTGGTATGGTTTCGACAGTTTATTCAGTCTCGTGGAAGCATTGAAAGGCAGTTATGATTCCGAGGACAATTGTGGTTATGATTCTGATGATGTTGGTCACATCTTCTTTGAGTTTGATATATTCAATCAAGCGAAGCTTGCAAACGGATGCCAAGAAAGGAGGCACGGGCTGGGTTTTTTCTCAATCGGAAGCGAGAACGAAGAAAGACGCTTGTCTGGGCTTTGATTGACGCCAGAGCTTTCACCTCCCTAACCTCACCTACCGCTGTCTCACCTACGCCACCTGTCCCTCACGCCATCGTCGTACGACAATGAAGGGAATGAAGGATTTGTCAAAGAAGCGCAAAAGGTTTGGAAGATTATCCTGCTAAAATACAAAGAGAACTGGAAAAAAAATCACCTAAAACAGAGGGCGATCCAACCACTGATGAAGTGGTATTGAAAGATGCTGAAAGAGAAAGTGCAGAAACAAGAAGAAGACTGAAGAGAAGGATTAAAAAAAGGAGCAAAGGAGAAGAAAAAGGAAAACGAAAGCTGAAAAAGTGGAAAAGTCAAACCAGTTAGAAGAAAAAGTTTTTGAATCGACTACTGAAGAATCTTCCGAAGCTGAGCTCAATGAATCACAGTAAGTATTTTTTATGCATTAACATACGTAATGACATTATACGTAATCTGCTACACTATATCCTCTTATTTACAAAGTTTTAATGTAAATTTTGATTCCTTGATCTCTAAATAATACGTAATATGTTTGTGTGTCATGTCCAACCATCTCCAAAAAATAGCAGTATTCTAATCTTCGAAATAGTAAGACATGTTTTTTAAAACTAACTCGAACAGGAGGCGGAAGAAAGAGAAGCAACACTTCAAAAACTTGATGAACAATTTCCTTAACTATCTAAGCAACTCATCTATTCGGTATATGACCACAAACATATTATTTGGTTAAAACTACCCAACAACCAAATAAAATTGTCTAGTACTATACGCAGAGTGCTGAGAGCCATCTTTGGAATGGCATATCGGACGATATGCCTCAATGGTGGAGCTCATACACATCTTTGTGATGTTCTTATTAGAAGAGGGAAGGTAATTTACAAGAAAAATAGATTTGAAAAGCCCAGTGAGCTCTTATAATGTTTCTTTCTTATCTATGAAGTTTCTTTGCATTTGTTCCTTTTTTATAACTGCACCATTTTGTTTGTCCAGCGAATCTTGCAAACTTGAAAAAATGCATACTTGTTTTGAAGCAAATCATCTTGATGATTCTCAATTTGGCTAAAACAAAAATAATTTATGCTCATGTAAGCATAATCAAGTTTCTTGAACTTTGTGAGACAGCGTTTGCACTTGATAATGATAAGGTGAATGTAAAGATAGGAAGACTAAGGTATACCAGTTTTTTTATTGTTGTATTTTTTAAAATTTTAATCATATGTTTTATACTTTACAAGTTAGTAACTTTATATCTTTTTTCAGGAAATTTTGCTACTTTGTTTTCAAAAATCCAGTGGTTTACAACCGAGATGATAAGTTCAAGTATATGTTCAAGATCAAGAATTAAGTTGAAATAAATGAGTTGGGTTTTGAGAATCATGTCGAACTGAAGAGGTGCTTTGATGATTATGTGAAGCGAATCACAAAGGGGATAGAGAGCTACACCAAATAAGATGCTTTAATTGTCAGATTAACAATGCAAAGGGTCCAAAGAAGGTGAAGAAACATGGTGCAAAGGTTGGAAGGATGAAGAAGGAACCAGTGCTAGAAAAGAGCAAGAAGATCCTGAAGAACAAGATCGTCAAAAAAGATGCTATCAATAACATGTATGAAGATCCATATAATTGCATACGATTGATATTAAATGTCATTCTCCATTTTCAAAACACGACTTTTAATCTTGAAATTGAAGCACATGGTCGATACAATATGGATCAAATCCTCCGAAAAACACTCGTTCGGTATTATCTTGGAATAATACCCATATCTTGGCATGTTTTAACCTTCTTTACCCTAGCGCTCCAAAAGCTCCATGGTTAAAACAGATCAAGATATGGGTATTATGTCATACCGATCAAGTACTTCTCAGAGGATCTAATCCATATTATATCGACTATGAGCTTCAACTTCAAGATAAAAAGCCGTGTGTTGAAAATGGAGAATGACGCTTAGTATCAACCATATGCAATTATATGGATCTTCATACATGTTATTGATAACATCCATCTTGACATTCTTGTTCTTCAAGCTCTTCTTGCTCTTTCCTAGCATGGTTGCCTTCTTCATCCTTCTAACCTTTGCACCTTGTTTCTTCCCCTTCTTTGGACCCTTTACATTGTTAATATGACTATTAAAGCATGTGATTTGGTGTAGCTCTCTGTCCCCCATTGTGATTCACTTCACATTATCCTCGAAGCACTCCTTCAGTTCGACATGATTGTCAAAACCCAACTCATCTATTTCAACAGATACTTGAAATCATCATCTCGGTTGTAAAACACTGAATTTTTTAAAATAAAGTAGCAAAATTTCCTAAAAAAGAGATAAAGTTACAACTTGGAAAGTATAAAACATATGCTTAAAATTTTCAAAAATACAACAATAAAAAACGATTATACCTTAGTCTTCCTATCTTTACATTCACCTTATCTTTATCAAGTGCAAGCGCTGTCTCACAAAGTTCAAGAAACTCGAAGATTTTAGGAATCTTCAATGAAATCATTGATCAGACTCTCTTGTTGTAGTAAGTAGGAGTGAGCATCGGGTCTGTTCAGTCGGTCTCGGCCCAAAACCAAACTAACCAATTTTTTTATTAAAAAGCGACTGAAACTGAACCGTTATATTTTAATAACAGATTACGCCAGCAGTTGACAGTCGATTAATTATAATCGAATTGCACAACAACATTAGGAAAAAAATAGTTTGGGAATTGGGTTTGGGGGTTATTCTACCAAAAAAATATACTACTTTTTTTGTTTGTGATTAGCAAGTAAAGTGTTATACGAAGCATAACAGTAATACTCGATCCTCAAAATGCAACAAAATGAAAAAAAAAACATCCCACCCCAAGTAACAAAACCATCCACACAGTTTCTTCGAATCACTAAACATCCACAGAAGGCTGGCAGCACATTCATGAAACCATCCCACCCCAGCCTTCTAGACTGGTAATTTTGGGTTAAGAAAAAATATTTGGAAGCATATAATACTCTCTCTGTCCTATAATGTTCTTCCCAGTTCATTTTACGAGGTTTGACCGACTTTATTTTCAATCCAATTTATTTGATTGTAGGTGTAAAATTTAAAAAATACTACCTCCGTCCCGTGAAACATTTTCCCTTTCTTTTTTTATCCGTCCCACAAAACACTTCTCATTTCTATTAAAAAGTCACCTTTACCCCTTACTTTTTCATATCCTAACTATCACATCATACCTTTTTTACTAATAATCTATCCATCAAATCATACTTTTACCCATCACGTCAAAGGACATTTTTGGAAATTCAATACCAAAATACACTCCCTTAAATCCTTCCTAAAAAGCAAATGCCCCATGTTTCACGGGACGGAGGGAGTAAAATTTATATACTTAAAAATTATATCAAAAGTTCTACAAAACAAGTGGTGATAAGACTATATTATTTTATGAAATACTTAATGAAAATAGGTAAAGAAAGTGATTAAAGTTTGACCGGGTAAAAAGTGAGTAGGACGGAGGGAGTAATGATTAACAGAGGAAAATAGAAGATGAGATGGAGATTGGGAAGCACATACTGGTAGTACAACCTTGTACAGTTGTCTCCTAGATGAAGATCGGGAAGTACAATAGTACATACTCATAGTACGACATTGTCTCCTAGATGGAGGGCGATCGGGGACAGTGGATGCACAATGAGCTAGAGATTGAAATCGCAGAGATAAACGGACGGGATGAGTAGATCACTGATGAGAGAGGAGGGGAGAGGATAGGGTTTGTGATTTGTGGCTTACGGTATTTACTCCATACTCTGGATGCTGTATTTAAAGCCTAAAAGGTTTAAATTAGAGCTTCAAACTTTTTTTGGTGCACTTGGTTCCAGTTGAGTCTCTGGAACCAACCGATTACGAGTTCTTGAGATTCGCCGAGGTTTGCGTATCATACATCGACAAATTACCAGTGTATGATTTTAAAATCCAAATCACTTCTTCGTTTGGCTCGAGACCATATGGTCAATGCAATATGGATCCAATTTAAATAGAGTGCTTCTAAAATCCAAATCACTTCTTCCTTCATATATGTGCTTGGTGACCTTCAGTTCACCATAGAATAAGGGAGAGCATAAGTTCTGTTCGGGCGGAACTAACCGAAAATAGAAATTACTCACAATAACCAACCGAAACCAAACTGAATTAGTGTTAAAACCGAACAAACCAAACCGAGGAAAACAGATTTGGTTTGAAAAAAACAAAAGCTTCATCCCTAAAACCTACTCTAGGTACTGGATGCTGCAAGAATAGAAGCATACTACTTTCGTCCCATTGTCTTTGTCCACATTTGACTTTTGAAACTGTTCATCGAAGCACTTTAACTCATCAAATTCTCTTAATGTGTAAGCCTAAAAATAGTCATGTGTGATCTTGTTTGATTCGTCTTAACATATAGATTATAAATATATAATTTTTATAATTTTTTAATATACAAATTACAAGATAAAATGGATTAAAGAAGTGCATTGGATGGTGTGCCAAAAGGTAAGTGGACAAACACAGTGGGACGGAGAGAGTATTATCTTATCCCAACGAGAAGAGGATAAACAGTTCGAACGTGGAGTACATATTCTGAGATACATACCTGATTCTGGTGAAATCCTTGAGGCAAAATGGTCAAGCGAGAATCAGAATCAAGATAATGGATGATTGGCGGACACATACACCCACACAAAATCGAAAACCATGCAACCGGCAGGAGGTTACAACCGACGGAAAAGGTGCCGGCGACGATGGAGTCGAGGTTTTGAGGAAGGAGACAGGCGGCGGACGATGGAGTCGAGGTTGTAACCTACTCCGTAAAACATTTGGGTTGGGATGAGACTAATGACGGAGGTAATGACTAGTGAGTAGTGACCAGCCCACTTTAGGATTTTAGACTAAAGAGAAGAAAAGAACGAAGAACTGAAGAAAAGAGAAAAAAACAGAGAAAAAAAATGTACAGAGAGTGGGTAGATCAAAAGGGGAGGAAGAAAGAAAAAGAAGAGAAAAGAAAGAAGAGAGAAGATGTGTTGACCGAGAGAGGATGAGAGGAAGGAGAAAAAAGACACGGAGTAAGAAAGAGGGTAGGGCGAGGGTAATTAGGTATTTTTGGCATGAAAAAGTTTCCAAAAAAGGAAACGAGAAGTTTATTTGTGGAAGGACGAAAAAGGAAATTGGGAAGTTTTTTTATGGACGGAGGGAGTATATTAAAATCGGAAACTGAAACCAAATTCAAAATTGCGGTCATTTTTGTTAAGTTGAATTGGTTAATCGTTCAGTTCGATTAAATTACTCACTCCTCCCATAGAATTTGAAATTTAAAAGTTTATTTACTATTACATTCTTGATTCATTTTCGCTTCCCATTTGGGAATATAATATAACCTTATGAACTCTTATTTTGTTCCCCCTCTGTTCCAGTTATATTATCTATTTTAATTTAGAATGTTTGTCTAAAATTATTTTCAAATAATTTTATATGAAAAACAGTGTAAAATTAAGAAATAAAAATTTCATATTTAAACAGTACACCAAATGATTTACAAAACTAATTGTGACATAACTATAATATTTTATCAAATGACTAACAAAAATAAAGAAAAAAAGTAAATAAAATTTAGTGAAATTTGCAGTAAATAGGACTAGAACATAATAACTTTTCTCATGTAAAACTTAAACTTTTTTATTCCCTAAATAGGACTTAATAATGACCTTGTGAGAGGAATAATGTCAATAATGATGGACATTTACTTGAATAATGATTATTTGATAATGACCGAGAGTCCTATATTAGGAAATAAAAATATGTGCTTCTATATTGGGAAATTCAATATGTTTTAATCCTATTTAGGTAAATTTCTCTAAAATTTAACCTTGTAAATAGTAAACATGCAATTTTATTTAGAATGGAGAAAGTAAAACTTTTGATATACTCCGGTAATTTTTAAATATATACTACTTCCGTCCCAGAGTATTTGTCTACTTTCATTTTTACACACCATCCAATACACTTCTTCAATCCATTTTACTTGCTTTAGAACAATACTCTAGTACTTTTATGGCATCCCATCGAGATAAGAATACACAAAAAGGTATAGTGAAGTCTTGGGTTGGGTTGGGGGGATTCATCATAGGACAAAAATGGCACAAGCACTCTGGTGCATTAGATTAGATAGCATAAACCAGTCAATGAAAATAACAAAAGAAACTGAAATGGCATTGCTTTATGATAGGGAGTATCTAAAAAACATAAGAAAAATCAGATGGAGGGGAATTGATTGAAGCAAAAAAGGCATCATAAATTCATAATCTTAGTAGCAGTGAAGAAAAAGATCTAAAGCTCTAGCTCACAAAGCCTCGAGTTTCTCTGCAACAGCCTCTTCTGCAGAAACATGTTTGGTGGTGGAGTGAGCCAAGATATCGCTGAACTCCTCAAATGGGGATTTTATGAATTTGGTTTGAGACCAGAAATCCGGTGTGAGGAATCCGTACGTCTTAGAGAGACAATCAAAGGTAGCCTGCAGGAAAACCAAAACCAAACAAGATTCACTCATGTGATCATTGACAAAGCTACGCTTGTTTCTAATAGCAAAAATCATCATTAAGAAATTCAGGAAGGCAAATAGATTTTAATGATATTGAGTCACACTTGGTGCTCCAAACTAAAACTCTAACTGAATAATCAAATGATATGTTGGATAGTTTGCAAGTTTATAGTCAGCCAAAGTCAGATATATATCTTAACATGGACAAGGCCTATTGCAAAGAGGACATTATGAGATCGATACAATACATGACAAATTACATGTACCTTCCTCTTGGTACATCATGAGGAACATGTAATTAAAAAAACATTTCTGAATGAAATGTACGTTGTATCAGAATAAAGACTATATTGTTTTAGAATGAACATGTTTCAGGATGAACACTACGCTTGAAAATAAACTTTACGTTGATTTGAAATGAACATTCTCTTGATTCAAAATGAATTTTTGGTAGGTGTACCTAGCTCTACATACAGCCAAGTGTACAATACATTCTCAATTTCTATTATAAAAAATGAACTTTTATTTCACGACAATTTGGAATTAACATGAACTTACTTGCTTGGGCTGCTTGATTGATTGATAAAAAAAAGATGCATGTACTCTTTTATTGAAAAAAGACAGTTCTACACTCATTTTCCGGGTTCTCCTTTGATTAATCATGAGAAATATATCAGCTCAAAAATGACAAGTCAATCGCATAAGCATTTCCAAGCATGGTTTTACAACCATAAGCAATGCATTAAAAAAAATTGCTCTGGAACCCTTGAAAATAGACAGCCAAAATTAATAACCAATAATACATTTAATTCTAATTTCAATTATTATTATTATTATTATTATTATTATTATTATCAATAAGTAACAGATAAAGGAATCATGTATTCAAACAAAAACAATAAGCTGCATACCAATATTATAAAGCAATTATCAAGCTTCAATTAAAAATAAATCAAATAATAATAATAATAGCTACAAATACCTTGACAAAATTTCCAAGAGTTTTCGTGGAGCCACGGGAGGACGTGAAGACGTCTTCAATACCAGCAAACTGGAGGACCTTCTTTGGAACCCTAGCAGCCACAATTCCGGCACCTCGCGGAGCTGGAACCATCCGGACGGTGACAGATCCACACTTTCCGGTGACCTTGCAGGGAACAGTGTGAGGCTTTCCGATCTTGTTCCCCCAGTAGCCTCTCCTCACGGGAATCAGAGAGAGCTTCGCGGCAATGATGGCGCCGCGAATCGCAGTGGCGACTTCCTTAGAGCACTTGACCCCCAGACCTACGTGACCGTTTCCATCTCCGACGACCACGAAAGCCTTGAATCGGGTCCTCTGACCGGCCCGGGTCTGCTTCTGAACCGGCATGATCTTCATCACCTCGTCCTTCAACGATGGCCCGATGAGGGTATCGACGATCTGATACTCCTTGATGGGGAGCGAATGAAGGTAGATCTGCTCCAGCGAATTGATCCTTCCATCCTTCACCAGCCGACCGAGCTTCGTACACGGAACCCATTTCTCCTCCTCCGTAGCACGGCGGCGACGGCCACGTCCGCGATCTCCACGGCCGCGATCACCACGGCCGCGGCCTCTTTCGCCTCCGAAACCGCGGTCGAACCTTCCTCCTCTGTCAGCCATTGTTCTCGTTCGCTGGAAAAGAGCTAGGGTTTCATCTGTAAATGAAGGGTTCTTGTTCGCTTAGAGTTAGGGTTTGGCTGCGTAGCAGCAGTCCGTTAACATATGGGCCTTTTTGCTACAAAAACAAAATGGACTTAGACCAAATTAATGGGTTCGAGACATTTTTGGGACTGATTGAATCATGTGGGCTTCGATAATATTAAGTGGATTAGAGATTTTGGGCCTGAATAATACACCTCCCATTCCAAAAAGTGAAATTTGCATTAAATAAGACTAAAACATAATGACTTTCTTAATGTAGGACTTAAACTTTTTTTATTTCTTAAATAGGACTTAATAATGACTTTGTGGGAGGAATAATGTCCAGTAATGATAGACATTTACTTGAATAATGACTACTTGATAATGACCAAAAGTCCTACATTGAAAAAATAAAAACATATTGTCTTATATTGGGAAAGTCATTATGTTTTAGTCATATTTAGATAAATTACTCTTCCAAAAAAGATTTTTTTTTTCTTTAAGGATTTTTCTAAAATGTTCTTAAATAATACTCAAATATTTTAAAATAGCTACAAGGCATTAATAGGCAATTTTTTTTAAAATTATTTTTCTTATATATATTTTCTAAAGTCTTCGTATAATAGTTTGAGTGCATCTAGGTCGTGTCTAAAAAATTTTTGTAGACTTTTGCAACGATAGAATATATCTTATTTCATAACAAATATATTTTTTGAAACAAATCAATTAATTTAAAATATAGTATTGTAATATACGGAGTATGATATTTTGTTTATCTTTCATTAATAAAAATAATATCTTCATTTTAAAAATTCTAACATTTTTTAATGTACACTCCTAAAACATTTCTGACTCTATTTGTTTTTTTTGTATAAGTTAATATATGATTTGAAAACTTTTCTCTTATCTTAAAAAATCACCACGCTCTTCATTCACTTAAAATCCCAGTATTTAAAAAATCACCACGCTCTTCATTCTCAAATCTTAGATTATAATCCCAGTATTTAAAATCCCATAATTTCAAATAAGAAATGTCATTTGATATGTATGGAATTATTGTTGTATAAAAGAAGATCACTTTTTAATTAATTACAAGTTAAAAATTAAAGAAAAATTGTGAAAGTTCACCCAGGTTCAAGTCCCATTAGAGGCATTGACTCTTTGTGCGTCATTAGATTGAAAAATGTATGTATAGATATTACATTATAATAGAGTCAATAACATTCAAAAAAGTTATGTTTGAATTTGTAAATGATATGGGATGATGTGTAGATTCGTTATTCGGTTAATTTTTAACTAGAAGAATTTGGTTCAAATTCATATCCAAATTATATTATTTGAGTTTCCAAATAAATAATTTGAATCAAATATAAATTAGAAATCTAAATTCACATTCCCTAATACAACATAATAGAAATTAAAAAGGGAAAAATATGAACTTTAGTGGCATTTTTTAACATTTTGAAGACTTTAATAGCCTTTTTGACATAAAATAACACTTGAGTGACATTCTCGAAAGGATGAGCCTCATTCCCGATGACCCCTTCAGACCCGGTCGAACATTCACTGAGAGATGATAAAATGGACTTTAATTACAGATTGGTTGGAGAAAGTGGAAGTTGCACCTGGTAGGCTAGTACTCTCAGAGGTCATATGCTTAATTAGCATAATTGCCTCACAGCGCAGTTGCTAGAAATCGAACTCGAACCAACCCCTTGGCACTCTCTGTTTTTGCCAACTGCATAACGCCCACCGGCTTGAGTGACATTTTTTTACATTTTAACGAGTTCAATGACAATGATGAAAAAATAAAAAGCAATGGCAATTTTGACAAAAGCCAATAATTTAGTGGCATTCTTATCACTATACTTTATTCTTTTACATGGTATTTCATAATTCTTCTGTCACACAAAGTCTTTCTAGTTTTGATTTTTAAAGGATATAAAAGGAGTTAATTTGGATATTAATTTCCTAAAAATGTCTTTAGATGTGATGATTAAGAATATGATAAGATATAGTGAAAAAATGTGATATGATAGATATATTAAATATTAAATATTAATAGTGATAAAAGAAAAATTTGAACATATGAGAAAAGAAAAAGAAAAGTCTCCACGCACTGGTTTACACAAGTAACACAACATATATGAAATCTTAAAATTTTATTATTTTTCAACACAAATTAAAAATTTTATGTATCCAACAAAATAACAAATCTAAACCTGTTACGGAGTATTCATTTTGCAAAAGTGAGTTCCGTAACATTATCTTTGTAGCTTTTTTTTTTTTTACGCCGAAACTCGACCGTGACGCCGTAACGTTATTTTGTAAGATTATCGTTTTAACAAAAAAGAAAAGAAAAGGAAGCCGACATTCCAACAAGAAATGCGCAAATGACGTGCAAAATTGTGATGATTAATGATTTAAACACTCATGTTTTTCTTATGTAGGCTTCTTTGCAAGTCGCCACAACTTTAAACTCTAGAATCTAAGTTCCAAATTTTCAATTTCAGACTTCAATATTTTGATTTTAATATTAAAGTTTTAGTTTGAATAATTTCTAAATATAAATTTCAGGTTTCATAAATTTTAGTTTTAATATTAATCATTTGTTACATTTTCATGTCTTAAACTTAGGAACAAATTAATACTATCCCAATCCGTCCCAAAATAAGTGGCATCTATACTATTCATATGGTTATATCATACGGAGTACCATGTTTCTTTGCACATTTTCAATAAAAATAGTATAGATATTTGGCAGAGTGTTAGAATATGTCATCTTTAGTTTTAATTTATACGGAGTATCAATTTTCAATCTATTGCGGCATAAGAATAACTTCAGCCCAACATTAAATCAATACAAAAACTTTATCTTAGAACGGAGGAGCAAATAACAACTACTGAGCAGAGATAATTGAGATACATATAGTAAAATCAACACCTTTTTTCATACAAATAACTGTATTGTAACGGTTGGGTTCTAGTGACACCCATTTTTAGTGACACTAGTGGTGCACTATCATTTTGAGGCACTTTCGGTCTTCCGTTCGTAAAATTGACGTTTACTACCCCCCTAACTCACCCTCTAAACTCCCCACCCTAACCCCGCCCCTGCAACCCCACCCCAACCCCGCGGTAAGCCCCCCACAAAGTGTGCGGCTATTATGCAATGCATAATAGTCACACATTTTGTGAGGAGCTTACGGTGGGGGTGCAGGGGCGGGAGTAGGGTGGGGAGTTCAGGGGGTGAGTTAGAGGGATAGAAACCGTAAATTTTACGAACGGATCACCGAAAGTGCCACAAAATGACAGTGGCATCAGAGTGTCACCAAACTTCGGTGTCACTAGACAATGACAATGACAATCTTTTTATATATTTTTTTCTCAACTTATTAAAGCACGTATGATTTATCACTCTTATTTGCCAAAGTTACAATGCAGGAACACAAGTTCTTTGAAAGTAAATTCATCAACATTATAATTAGCCTAATTACCTAGTGGGGATCTATAAAAGGAAAATTGGACTTTTGGTTGATTAATAAATTTTGTTTAATTATAATTAAAGCAGGGGGGGAGCGCCTAATAGAACAAAAAAACAAGACTTGATCTTGGAGTCAAATATTGTTAGCAAGAGCAAACCAACACTCTAATGATGTCGGGTTGGGGTGGAAATTAAACCATTTATATGAGATTTAAAAAAATGATTTTACCAAACTAATCTTGTGCATGTAAAACCCTAAAGAAGGTAAATTCTAAAAATTATGTCCATCAAAACGTATTAGGCCACTCATAGGACTCGTTTGACATGAGCGTTAGAAGTTAGCATTAACGTTTTGAAAAGACTATCTCACGACAGCCTTTAGTATTAACGTTTTCAGAGTTAATTTACACCGCTAAAATTTTATATGTAAAAAGTTAAGGTTAATTGAAAACGCTCTTTCCAAACAAGGCAATACTCTTCCTCAACTTTCTAAATAATAATGTATCTAGTGAGACATGTGAGACGTAATTTAATTGGTCAATAAATTCAATAGAGAATGCAAAATAGATTGAATAATGTTTGAGCAATTTGATTTCTCACAATGGCGATGAAGAACAATTATGCGTAACATGAAACTGTTTGCACGAGTTATAGGTCTAATTTTCTGTCGATCAGTCTAAAATTAGAATTCGATTATGGTATGTTTGGGAACATGGATTTGGATTTCAAATCCGGATTTGGCTTAAATTCCATGTTTGGAAAACTTAAGCATTTTAAATTTGGATTTGAATCAAATTCTTTACATTCAAAACAAAGCTTAATTTGAAATCCATGCACCTCCCCTTGTCATTTGAAATTCAGGATTTCAAATTTTGGAATTGAAATGCATGAATTGAAATGAAATGCTAGTTGCCAAACACTACCTTAATTTATTTTAAAGTATTGCCTGGAATGGTTCTAGAAAAGCTCTAGGATTTTTGATAATGTTTTGAGGACTTGAGTGACCTTTGAGCGACTCAATGTAAATTTGGAGGCCAGCTATAAGAGGATAAAATTGATACTACATCCCTTTCATTGTATTCGTCTAATTTAATTTTTTTGAGTTAAAATGAACACACTTTAATTATCAGTTACTCTTAATTTGTATTATTTCATATTAATACAATGGAACCAATTTTCGAAAGTTATCAAGGTGATAAATCAAATGAAATCACTTTTATACAAGTATACATTACAATATAATTTTTACTAATTGAATAAAACTTTTACTTTTTGAGGACAATTTTTTTAATAAGAGAGGAAGACAATTCTGTAAAACAGAAAAGTACTTTTATTTTTCTTCTTGCCACATCACTCACCGAAAGCTATTTTTAGGTGAGAAAAAAAAACGGTAGCCTTGTTGGTACTTTTCATTTTTTTGATTATATCCTAAAATAAATTCAAAAAAAAATTAATTACTCCCTCGTTCTAAAAAATATTTCCTTCTAAAAAAATTATATAATACATTTTTTGGTTTGTCTAGCGTACCAAATTAATTAGGGTACAAATAGCATAAAACAATTTTTATTTTCCTTCTCTATAATTAATCGCATTACAAATCACTATCACACACGAAATCCCTAATTTGTACGTAATTAGGGAGTCTAAATATATACAATGAGGTGATACCTAACCAACACAATTGTTGACTATACATTAATATGTTTGGTGGAAAATAAGGGGTGTACTCCATGTGATTTTTCTAACTTGTTTTATTCCTTGTGTCCCAATTTATTTTTAATTCCCCGAGTATATTACGGAGTATTTAATTTTTCTTATTTTACTGCAAATTGCAAATATTATGTTATAATACTTTTTGCAAGGAGTTATAACATAAATTTAAATCATTTTAATATAACCATCAAAAATGTAAGGAGCATTTTAATATAATACTAAGTTTATGTTTTGTTTTCGTGTGTCGTGTTAAAATCCCGATGAGCTAATCAGAACAACAAGTGGAGTGTCAGATAAAATTAACTGTTCGCATATAAAGTCAAGATTTACTTTCTAACCTAAAAGTTTAAACTGATAGGTAAGACTTCACTCAAAATATAGTATTTGTTCATACATTTTCACAATCTAATGTAGTAACGCACGGTGAGTTGTCTTCGTTTTTGCAAGGACTCGAACCTGAAGTTCGGAATTCAATAAATTTCTAGAATTTATCAATAATATAGAAAACATCTACCTAACTTGAAAGAATTTAAATTTAGACGGTCAATAAATTAAGGACATATATAGATGCATTGACCAACGTTTTGTAAAACATGTGACGAGAGAATTGCTCATTTGTTCCAAGTCTAATTTGGGCGTTGAATTTCAATTAAAGCTCATCCCTTAAAATCAAGAGTAATTTGGCCATTAGAAAATTTGCGGCCCTAGTTTCTTAGAAAGTTCTCTCTCTCTCTCTTTATATATATATATATATATATATATATATATATATATATATATATATATAGGGGCCGGTTCTCGTGAGAATGCACCTTGTGGAGAGAAATGAGAATAAAATCTAGCCGTCGGATCTGATGCATCGTACGGCTCAGATTGCATCCTGCGCTCAGATTTTGAGATAATGCATTTTCGAAGGTTTATGGTGCATTTCGACGTGATGCATTTTCGCACCATTTTGGTGCATCTAATTTTGATGAAATCTTGACCCTTAGATCTCACAATCTAAAGCACTAGATTCATTCTCATTTCTCTCTTAAGATTGCATTCTCACCAGAACCAAAATCTATATATATATATATATATATATATATATATTTATATT
>OOIL02005599.1:697359-734924 GCA_900332095.2 Cuscuta campestris
ATATATATAGGGGCCGGTTCTCGTGAGAATGCACCTTGTGGAGAGAAATGAGAATAAAATCTAGCCGTCGGATCTGATGCATCGTACGGCTCAGATTGCATCCTGCGCTCAGATTTTGAGATAATGCATTTTCGAAGGTTTATGGTGCATTTCGACGTGATGCATTTTCGCACCATTTTGGTGCATCTAATTTTGATGAAATCTTGACCCTTAGATCTCACAATCTAAAGCACTAGATTCATTCTCATTTCTCTCTTAAGATTGCATTCTCACCAGAACCAAAATCTATATATATATATATATATATATATATATATATATATATATATATATATATATATATATATATTTATATTTATATTAAAAGTTATATATTCAAAATAAATTTAGTTCAATATAATTCAATATTCTTTGAAATAGGTCCAACATCTTGTTTTAATTAACTTTACACAGTCTCTAATATAAAATCTCAATCATTAATATCATAAATATATAATATTTTAAACTATCGATACTAAATTTATTTTATATTTTAATATCCCGTATATATTTTTCTATATATTGTAGTTAAATTTTAAGAACATTGAAAAAAACATCAACTAAGAAAAAAAAGTATGTTATGGATGGAGAGAGTAAATTATAATAAAAGAAAACAAAAAGTATACTCGTTATTCGTTTGCTCATTGTCGCCCTAACTTTTTATATTTTCACATGTTAGAGTACTACAGTTGTAAAAGATATTATTTCAATGACATTATTAGAAGGAAAAAAAATGAGTAAGGAAAAAATATGAGTGGTATCTTTGACAAAAAAATACTTCAGCAACACTTATGAAGAACATTTTAAAGAGTTTAATTGAATTGCATTATTGAAAAAAATACTTGTACAAGATAGTGGTATTTTTGACAAAAAACGAATAGTTTAGTACTTTAGTGGTATTCTTGTCATTGTAGACGCAAGTAATATTCATATAAAAAACCACTTTTATGCTTACTAATTCCAAATCTACCTATCACATCGTATCTTTTTACTAATAATCTATATATCCATCACATTCTACTTTTGCCCATCACATCAAGAGTATTTTTGGAAAGTCAACACAAAATTATCCGTCCCTTAAATTTTCTAAAAATTAATTTAAGAACATCCTTATGAGACAAAGAAAGTATATGATATTATTTTCAAAACGATAAAACTAGACACTAAAATTATTGTCAAACATGTCATTAACATCGCAAGTTAAATATGTTTAACCATATATACAACGGTAGTCTTCAATTCTCTTTGTTTTTTTTTGTTAGGGTGTAGTAAAACTATATGAAGCCAAAAAACACACGTATATCTATATTAAGAAAAAAATGGGAAGTTCACATTACAAAATTTAATTTGTCATGTATGAAACGAGTCATCTATATATATCTCTACAACTACAAGTAGCTAGCAGTCCGATAAGATCCGTGTAAACGCATCACATCCCATGTAATATTGGAATTATTATTTTATTTAAGGTGGAAAAAATACTGTAGTAAAAATAAATATTTGGAATTATATCTATTTTTAATCAAAAGATATACATAGATCAACTAACTATAAACTCATTGAGATATGTTAGAACAAATTCAAAGAGTGACTAAAAGTGGGAGATGTCTTTTATTACATTTAGGGGCCGTTTGTTTCAGCCTTTTAATGGTTCAGATGTCTGAATGGTTCAGCACTTAATGGTTCAGACTGTTTGTTTCAGCCTCTTAATGGTTCAGATGTCTAATGGTTCAGACATTTGCCTCTGAATGGTTAAGTATTATACAAAGTCTGAATTGTTAAGACCTCTTATCTGAATTGATCAGATATTTGCCTCTAAATATATAGTTAAGCAATATATTAGCTCTTAATGGTTCAGACCTCTTACTGGTTCAGCACTTAATGGTTCAGACCTCTTACTGCTTCAGCACTTACCTATTTAGAAGTTGCCAAACAACCCCTTATTTGATATCATGCAAGTAGTTATGTTTGTCAAACTTAATTGTTTGTTTATTATTTATAGAATCAAACTTTATTCACTTTTTTTATTTTTGTTATCCATTTGATAAAATAATATAGTTATGTCACCTCTTGTTTTGTGAAGCTTTTGAAATACTCTCGTCATCCCTGAAAACATGGGAGATTCTGATTTTTAAGAAATTTAAGAGTAGTGTATTTTGGTGTCGAATTTTCAAAAATGTCATTGGATGAGATGTGTAAACGTAGGATTTGATGAGTAGATGAATAGTGAATAGATGTGATGTGATATGTATGTTAAGAATTGGTAGGGGTAAAAGTGACTTTTTAATTAAAATGAGAAAAGATTTTTGGGACGAATTAAAAATGAAAGGAGAAAGGTTTTCAAGGACGGATGAAGTAGTTTTTAATATATAATTTTTAGTTTTTATTTTGTTCTAATTCTCAAATAAATTGTATTGAAAGTCATTTTAGTCAAACATCATAAACCAAAACAAACAATTTAAATTAGGGCGGAAAAAATATAATTATATTTTACCAAGTGATACCACTATCACTATTACGGTTTTTCGATAAGTTTTGTTTACTTGTATATTTTATTTATAATTGATGAAATAAAGTATATTTTGTTTACCTCTTGTTTACGGTTTATACTTTTTGTTTCTATACTAATTTATAAATAAAATAATTCTAAAAATGATGAGATTTTGTGCATTATCCAGATTGGAGTAGTATTTAAATTTAATTATTCTTGAACTTTAATATCCTAGGGGAAGTGGGGAAACACCATGATGCATGGTACTAATAGGTGCTAATATGCCTATAGTGGTTTCTAGATCTCCTACATTTTCTTTAGAAAGATGGTCCCGCTATTCTAATTTAAATTATACGGAGTATGTTTTAATTTATATAAATATTAAAGTTAAATTAAAAAATAAGCTAAGAAATTCTTTTCAAAAATGATGGGACAAGATTATATTATTTTATCAAATGAATAGTAAAAATAGATAAAAAAAGTGAATAAAATTTGACCCTATAAATAGCAAATTGATAATTCTTAATAATATATGTCCATTTTCGGTATTTTTTTATGGAAAAAAATCTACCGCGCACCTAAACATTAGCAATTGAGCCGTGGTAGATTCACAAATACTCCGTATAAAAGAATATATGGTCAAAAATTTTACGAAGTTACGGAGTACTATTTATGGTTTAAATTCTCATTTAAAAATTATTTTAGGCTACTTATTTTTATTGAAGTTTACAAATAATAAGTTTGTGACTATTGTGTTAATGAATCGAGCATTTCTCTTAGAGTTCAACCCTGTTCATTCACACACTCTTGTCAAGACATAAGTTTCTGTGTTAGATTTCTTGAAATTCAAAAAAGTACTCCCTCCTTTTCAATAAAGACTTCTTATATTGACTTTGAGCAAAAATAAAAGACTATTTAGAGTGAACTTTCCAATTTTGTCCTTTATGTAACAAGTAAAAGTAATATGCGATAGATAGATTATTAGAGAAAAAAGTATGATGTGATAGGTAACATAAGAAAGTATGCGTAAAATTTTTTTTAATTATAAAGGTGATTTTTTGATATAAAGTGGAAGTGTTTTGGAGAAAAAGAAAAAATAGAAGATGAATTATTTTATAAGATAGTGGGAGTAGCTAAAAGTAAAAGGTTAGTTTTTGAAATTTATTTAGACAATAGGCATAAATTATTATTCATATACTTGAAAAAAAGAAAAAAATATTCCATATACATCTTCATCTCTTCATAACTTTACTTTGTAATGCTCAATATTCACGTCATCGTACTAGTATTTTGACCCATGCCATGCACGGGGGCGAACAATTTTTTTTTCAATTCTTTTTTTCATGTATTATTTTTTGTGGATTAAATAAAATAAATTTCTTACATGATTTTTAATACTATATATACATCAACATCAAAATAGAATAAATAATATTTGAAGAATTGAAAGTATATACAAAACAAAGACTTATTAGAATCCAAATTTTTTGAAACACTTCAGAGTATACAACATTTTTGGTATGGTTGCAAGAATTTCTATTGTCGTCTAAAATAAACATTTTTAATTATGTATTTTTCTTCACTCGTGAAACAACAACATAAAATTAATCATAAGTGAATAATGACGTAGTTAAAATAATCTAACAAAAGATAATGTTTCACCATAATTTTTGTTAATAGCCATAGCAAAACATAAAACTATTGGGAATTGTCTTTTTTGAAATTTTAGGGGGTAGCCTTGGATCATATGGTACCAAATTTATTCGAGGTATGTAAACCTTTTCCCCGTCTCGATTTCTCGAAACCACGATTGCACGGTTAACATTTTTTCGTACCTTTTCAACAATTAATCTTATACCATTATATAATCCAAATAACATAATCAGTACCCTTTTTTCAAAACTATTATTTGAATTGGTTTGGGATCCCCGAACATCTAGACATTTGATTTCATTCAAAAATTCAAATGTTATCCAATAAGCATCAACACCTACGTTGGCATCTGCTTGCCATTAAGAACCATAACTCAATTACTCCTTTTCCATCACTGAGAATGAGGAATAAGACAAACTCATTTACCATTTCAACAACTTCGAGAGTAGGTGCTAATGGTGCCTAATCCTAAAAAAGTATATTTTTTCATATTCTCCAATAACTTCAGATAAGTGAATTCTAGTACTATACTCTTGAGAGGATAACTTATGTCAAGAATCAAGAATCCAGTAAGAATTTCAACGTCAGCAATTCCACCAATCACTTGACCAAGCTTTCCATCTCCAATTTTGATTATCCAATCAGAAAAAGCTTGTTTATCCCTATTTGGGTAAGAGGACATAGATCAATGCAATATCGTATTCTTGCTCAACATAAAAACTTTACAATACAACCTCTATTTTGGGGAAATCACAGTAGCACCTATAATTTTCTCTCTCAAAGCTTTGGTAAAATTGGAAGGAAGTGGCAAAAATCACTTCCGAGTACTAATATTTTTCCTTTGAATGGTTCATTTCTAGAGTTATTATTGTAGAATCTCAATATCTATCTCATTGTGTGATCCAATACCTCAAAAACATATCTATTCATCACACATGCTTCATCTCATATGATTCCACTTGCTTGTTAGATTAATTCTGCTTTTCGGACCTGCCTTGTTTAATAGCACACATTGAGCACTCAGTTAAAGCCAGAGAGATTGAGAATCTCGACTGTTATATCCTTCCACCATGCAAAAACAATGCTGCAGTGTCACTGGATGCAACATTCAAAACAGCTTTACATACCATTCGTTCTTGAGAAGTAGACATTGGTTTCTATATAAATGTTTTCCCAAGTCTCCCGTAACCATATATAAAAAAGAAACCTCCTCTTTTATATATTAGATTTCAATTATCACATCAGATATCTTTCTTTGATCTTCATTCATCGTAGATAAATATCCTCTAAAATTAAATGACAATTTTTCCTTGTCATAGTTCAAGTTCTCAATCAAGAAATTATTTTGAAATCTATTAAGAAGACTATCATCTGGAAATGACATAACACTGAACTCCTTTAAAAATATATAATTTTGATATTATTTTTAAACTTTTCATTTACTTTATAATAAGGTAATAAGGTATGATGTGTAGGATAAATGATTTTAGGGTGCGCCTTTTTTCTAATTTGNATTTTATGGGACGGAAGTAGTATAATTTTCTTCAAATATCTAAGGTTATTTATTTATATTAGGCTTCCCCAAAAATAATTCACTTAAGTAGTCAACATTGGGTTTGCATTTTTTTCAAAAAATATCTTCAATAATTCTAAAATTATTATCGTTGGTTTAACGCATTGAAAGTCTTATTTCAATAGATGAATTTCATTTTAAACATATTAATGATTCTCGACAAATTCTATGGTGGACTTAAGGTGTACCATAGACGTACATATGAGCAAAATAAGTATTAATTTCTTTATTACTAAAATAAGCATTTGTTTTTAAAAATAAAAAAATTAAAAATATATATTTTATGTGAGAAGGTCCACAAAAATGATGGTGCACCAAAGAAATACTCACGATTCTCTCTCTATTAAATAATATGATTAAGTGTCCACTTTGGATATTATAATTTTCTCAGTTAAAAAATGCATAGAATCAAAATTTTAATTATTTTTAAAATTATCAAATGTTAGACGTTAGAATACACAATAAAAAAAGATGAAAGTAAACTCAAATGACAATAATAGTTAGAAGGGAGAAGTATTGAGGTAGAAGTCAAAATAGGTAATTTTGATACTTTTTTATACTTTACGTCTATAATAGTCTTTCTCCTTTTTAACCTTTTCAATTTGTTCTAACTTAAATGTATTATTATTATTATTCAATGGAATAATTAATTTACATAAAAATAAATTAAACATATATTATCAGTAGAAAGAACTATGATGTTTTTTTTACATTGTACTCATTATAATTAATCAAAATACATTAGAAAAAAATTTAAAAATTACTCATCCTAATTCTACTTCGTAATTATATTCTAGTCGCCGTATAAGGTACTCCGTATATATTAGGCATATTAATTAAAATTGGATCTCTCTAAATTTTAATATAAAAGTGCCAAGTCATTAAACTCTTCAAAGGTGGCGGATGACTCATAAAAAACTTGCAAGTAGACCCGCCACATGTCGACATTCTGTGAGCCCGAGTCTCAAATAATATATATAAAGGATAGTATACGAATATATTTCAATGGATTAAAATCCTCACTGCAAATATTACGAGCACTAACGTACTACTCCATTTGTCCTAGTAGAGCTTTTCCACTTTTTCCAATATTCTATGTTGCTCAAAAATAATTACAGCGGGAAATAAATGAAAATAATATCCAAACTACTTTACCATGCACTTTTATTAGTTCTATACGACCATATAAATGGTGGAAGATGAAAGGTATCAACACTACAAAAAAAAGAGGGCAGTACCGACAGATCCTTAGTGACAGAAACCTTATTTGTCGCTAAAAAGAGAATATTACCGACAGATAAAATTATTTGAAGGAAAAAACTATTTGGCCCACAGAAAGAGTAATATCTGTCGCTATTGGTTATAGTTTTAGCAACAAACTTATATCTGTCGGTACTACTTATAGTTTTAGCGACAAAATTTTATCTGTTAGTATTGTTATAGTATTAGCAACAAAAAATTTATCTGTCGATATTGTTTATAGTATTAGCAACAAAAATTTATCTATCGGTATTGTTTATAGTTTTAGCAACAACGTTTTATCTGTGGGTATTGATTATATTGACATTTAATTTAAATATTTTAATTATAAAAACCATAAAATTAGGCATCATTTAGTACACGAAATTGAGGTCATGAAACTCGAAATGAAAAATCTCAATTTGAATTTTGTTGTTTGGTCGCACAAAAAAATAATATATTAAAAATGAATTATAAATTTAAATGATAAAAAACTAAAAATTAAAGATCAAAAATAATTTTTTTATATTGAATATTTAAAAATTAAAAATTATAATTTTTAATTTCAAATTTTTAAGTTATAAATTTCATTAAAGGTCTAAATTGACCGAATAGAATCAAGACATATGATAAATGAACAAATCAACAAATAAAAAACGAGAAGGAAGAA
The DNA here is from genome assembly GCA_900332095.2 of Cuscuta campestris. NCBI lineage: Eukaryota > Viridiplantae > Streptophyta > Magnoliopsida > Solanales > Convolvulaceae > Cuscuta > Cuscuta campestris. Next base: position 705,025 of record OOIL02005599.1, read on the forward strand.
AACACCTACTTAGAATCTAATTCATCCGTAAACTTAAAACAATCCAATGAATATAGAGAATCCATGGATTTTAAACAAATTATCAAAATCTTTTAAAATCCAAATTGAATACAGCTCCTTAGAATCTAATTATTAGGAAAAGACCAAGTAAACATTTTAATTTTTAAAATGGGAGCCAAACCGGCCAATTTTTAATTTTGATAAATTTTAATTTTGTTAGAGGGCTGGATATGGGAGAAAAAGGACCGGGGATTGAAATAACTGGCCACTTCTTCAATGGACAGTTTGGACGGAGGGCTCGCAATTTCAATCGGAATTGCGCAAGAAGATAGACAGATCGGGGACGGACTACTTCTTCGACGTTGGGTGGTTCTCCGATTGCGACAGCAGCGGTGGACGAAAGCTCCTAGTGGCGAAGCAGAGCCAAACTTCCGGCAAACCCTAGTCTTTGTCGGACGAACGAGGGCAGATTCCGGTCCTTTTTCTTCATCCTTCTTTGTTTAGTGTTCCAATCCAAGCTTTTCACTAATTTCTTAGATTTTTTTACTCTACTTTGGTGTTCATTGTTGGATTGTTTTGTTTGAATATTGATGTGTTCTTGTCTTATGATTTTGTTTCTTGAAATCATGAATGGCTAAAAAAAATCATGAAGGGACTTTTCAGGTGTTACCCGAGTTCCTTCAAGTTGAAGCATTTGCCAAGTTGAGGAATGCCATTTGGAAGGTAAATCTGATCATCATCAATGTCACCTTAATTCCAACTTTGCTGGGACTGATTACATGAATTTTTCAGTGTCAATCCATTGTATGAAAGTAATTACAATATAAGATTAATGCAGCAAAGTGTACTTCTTGCTATAATGTTCTTGTTACTTCGACCCCCGTACCCCGTAATGGGCGGGAGCCTTTGAGGCACTAGCATAATGTTGTTGCTGTTGTAATGTTCTTGTTACTCTGTTGACTTAGTTTTACTTCTCTTTTCATTGAACTCTTGTTTTATCATGACTATGTTGTGGCAATACAAAGTCCACCACATACCTTCAACACCTTTTTCTTGACCACAAAGATTCTTTTCGGTAATTTGGGTACATCAAATAATTTCAGACATCACACGATTGGTGATTTCTACTGTAGTTTATTAATCTATATGAAATATAAGCGCATGCTATTCTGTTATTACATAAATGTATTTTTATAGTAGTGAAATATGTGTATGCAAGAAGCCAAGAAGTGAAGAAACTGTTAGGTTTACTTAAACCCTCAAAGTAACACTTGGATCACTTATATTTGCTTTCAGATTAATGTGTTTCTTATATTTAAGTTTATCAGGAAAAAATGTTTCTTCTTTTTAATAGTTCAGGGCTCTATTTGTACGAGAATGCAGTTGCGAGTGATGTTGCTATATTCTTTCAAGAAATTAATAGATTTTCAAATGTCAGGCAGCAGAAGCACAAGTTGACATGCCTATAGCTGGAGCTGTTTCCTTGTATGTCTCTCTTTTGACTTTTACACTTCGTTTACATCCTGATCGACTTGATTATGTGGATCAAGTATTGGTATGCATTTTTTTCTTTTTTGATGACAAAAGAGTATGAGTCAATAGTTGCTTTGTGCAAAGTCACTGCCATATCTCATGTAGTGATAGCTTGAACTGCTATAACACTCATGCATCTGTAGCATTGCACTTCTACCCATCAATAATGGCTGACACTTTCTTATATAAATTAGGTGGAAAGAATATGTTATTCATTCTGATCTTAAACTAAGATTTGTACCATTTATATTATTTTTCCTTTTTAAACTTTTGGAAAAGGAAGAATCTGACATTTACACAAACTACCAAGCTTTTCCTACAAATTCCGTCACAACGTATATGTAACACACAATCCAAAATCAATTGATATAAATGAGTTTGAACCCCATCAGTACATCTTTGATCCCTTACATTCCATAATTCAACTGTTTTTTTCTTCTTGCTTTGTCTGTGCTTTTACTATTGACATGGAGCTTGTGTTAAGAAACTCTCTGGGAACAGGTAAAGCATTTGAGATCTCATTCTAAACGGTGCGCCTTGAAAGAAAAGAAAGCAAAAAGATTGAAAATTGAACAAGAGCATGAAGAAACAAAAGAAAGACCCCAGAATTTAGAAGATGTAGTATCATTGCTTTTAAATACCCTGGTTAGTCTCTATTTATCATTGTTAACTACCCACATTTCATTTTATTTTTAGTTCATTATATAGTTTAAATTTATGCCACCTAGCACGAGTATAAGGTAAATTTGGGGCAAAGTTTTTAATTACGTTATCATGTGCTTATATTTTTTTTTGCATAGGGTTCAACGTCTAATCAATATGATGGTAATAGTGTAATACAATCACTTAGAAAAGTCATGATGAGGATCGATGGAACCAAGATGATGAAGCTGAGAGCGATGAACTTGAAGATGTAGACAGTGACGAGCATTAAAGCTTTGGACTATATCTTCTAATCATATTTTAATTTAGTTCACTTTGACTATTTATACTTTAGCTTGAAACATATGCAAATGGTGAACAAATTTTGTGATGTTGGTTTACTTTCTAGTAAAAAGGTTAGTTGTAACCCTTTGAAATGTTATTGGGTTATATATTTTTGTTAATACAAATATGAGTATTATTTTTTATTTGTCAATGAAATTCTTTGATATCACTTAAATAGAGCATGCTGGTGTGAAACATGATATTGGTAACAGTAATAATAAATGTTAATGTTGGTCAAAATAAACTATTATCGACAGAAAAAATATTTTACTCGCACAATGTTTTTGTGGGTAATCCAATTTTTAGCGACAGTTATAATAAATATTAATGTTGGTAAAAACAATGTATTACCGACAGAAAAGAAGGATTTGCCCACACTATTTTTTGTCGGTAATTCATGTTATAGCGACATAAATGTTTTGTCGGTACTCCCCTCGTTTTTAGTGACATCTTTGGTCTGTCGCTATTACACTATTTTAGCGACAGTATATTTTATCTGTCGGTAATACTTTTACTGACGGAGTTTTTAGCGACAGCGTAGCGACAGACACTTATCTGTCGGTAAAAGCGAGTAGCGACAGATATTCAACCTTTAGCGACATATTGACCCCTGTCGGTATTGCCTTCTTTTTTTGTAGTGCAAATCCAATGTGGGATACGAGGGCTTTTACTTTTGATCTTCCAAGTATTAAACTTTGTGAATTAATTTTTCATTTAACCACTACCATTTTTAAGGGATATTATATCGAAACACTCATCTCACTTTGGAGATTAATTGTCCTTAGCTATTTTAGAAAAATAATTTTGTGGATCCTACCAAATTTATGTCTAAAGTTGTCCCGTTACAAGCCAAGATTCTAACATCTTAATTTCTGAAAAATTAAAGTGACCGATATAATTTTGGAGAGAAGGAATAAGATATTGCATAAAGCATTCAAAAAAAGAAAAATATTGCATAAAGATGGAAAAAATGAAAACTAAAGTTTAAATGTAATCACCACAGCTTTATAACATTCCTTGACATTGTGATTTATTTACATGTATTATAAAACAGTAGTCTAGCAAGACGTTAAATGCTTTTTAGGCTTTTAGCTACAATGCATCTTATTTCAAACAATAGTCCAGGACCGACTGGAAACTCGGTCAAAACCAGACCGGAACAGATTGGTCCCTTTCCGATCCGATCTATGGTCCTCCAAAATCTCTTATTCGGTGTCCGGTGCTAATCGCTGGACCGGTCAAATTTATTTTTTTATATTTTAAATATTTTTCTATATAATAATAAAATATAACTTTTGAAGTTTTTTCTTATATTTTGCTCATGTTACAATAACATTACGACTAATTCAATATTAGTCGTATTTTTTTATCACAACTTTTTTTTTCAAATAGTCAATCTAAATAAAATAGCAATTCTAATAAAGTTTTTTCTTACAAATTAGGTTACAATATTTTTAAGACTAATTCAATACATTTTTATTTCCTATCACAAAAAAGATTTTTTTGTGTGGAAAGAATAAAAGAACTTTTTTAAAATTTTTACCCTTTTAAAATAATGTACTATTTTTACTTATAAAAAGATGTATGTAAGGTTTGAGTGTAGGGTTGTGAATTGTGATCTACAATAGCATCTCAAACATTTTCGTCCTCAGTGTTGTATGGAGAATTACAATAATATTATTGTTGGCTTTTTAATTTATATCTAAAACGCCATGCATGTTTTAATTGTATTGTTGATACTATGCATGTTAAAAAAATCAAATAATAGTGATTGACAATGTTTAATTGTTTAGTGTGTTACACATCACAAATTAGTAATAGTAATACTTTGTTTACCAGTTGGAATTGACACCTTAAATTAAATAGATAAGATTAATTTAAAATTAAAAAAATTGGCCTAATTTGGTCCGGTTTCTGGCCGGTCCTTATCTTATTCCGGCCGGTCTCCGATCTAAGAAATATTTATTATTCAGTCCCGGTTCGAATTTGGATAGACACACCCCATAATTGCATCTAGGCCAAAACCAAGATCTATAGAATGAATAGTCCGGCCATTCTATGGTTCTACCAAATAGTGTAGATGATCATATTCCAAGGCAAGTAGTACTCATATATTTATTAGTCGAATAGGGAAATGCTTGGTTCACAAACAAAGTTGTTACAAATTTCACAAATTTACTATTTGTGAACTTCAATAAAAAAATGAAGTAGTCTAAAATAATTTTAAAATGAAAATTTACATCTGAAATGAAAAGTTTGTGAAGTTTGTGATAGTTTTGTTTGTGAAACTAACATTGCTTGATCGAATAAAGATTCAAAGTGCCGCTTGAACCGTGTTTTAAATTGGGTCTAAACGTTACGTTATAGGAATGTCAAAAACTTTAAGTCCTATTTATATTCGGGTTCGGTCCAAGACCTACTAAGAATGATGTTGTTGATGCCACTAAGGCTTAAAGGTCTGGGGAGGAGGGAACGCCCAGGATGGCCAATGTGGATACCATGTAAGTCCTAGGATGGCGGGGAACATGTAACATCCTAACCCGTCCAGGCCTGCAACCCCTTTTTGGACTAAAGTATTAATTCGATAATCTTAAATTTAAAACATTTTAAACATCTTTATTTATCATAAATAATAATATTCAATACATAACTGTTAAAATACGGAGTGTTTAATAATGCGGAAGCGAAACATTTAAACCATGTCTCATAATAATACAATTATTATTCATAAATCCACCACGACTGTCTCATCCCTTCCGCTGCCAGGAATATGTCATTCATTCATTCTGCCTACCTGCGTATAGCAAATAAAACATACTACACGCTCAGCGGTGAAGCTGAGTAAGCATATCTAAAGCATCGATCGAACATCCATATAAATTGAATCTCAATTCATTATCAAAACATTTGATATCATACACATAATGTTCACTTCAGATATTCAATAATCGTTATACAACATTCATCACTTAATATTCAACATTCATATTCAACAATATCCTTAAACCATTCTTAGTCTAAGGCCAATTCAGTTCCTAAACTAATTATAGTTTAAGGACTTAAACTAGGCCTAGTTTAAGATAAGATTTTCAAAAAGGTTTTTAAGATTTTAAACTTAGCTTCGCTTAAGGTCAACCAGAAACCGACAACGTAATGTTCACTGTTAGGTTGGGTGGTACCCCCAAACGAGTAGGTACTCAAGTTTGATTCTTGGATCCGTATGTACGTGTTAACCCTGGCCACTGGGCATCATACCTGCAAGACCTAACTTAATGGGTATATTTTAGAGTTCTTCTAGATATCCTTTCAAAATCAACATCACTATGAATATATCTTAGAGTTATTCTAGATATCCTTAACAATGCACTTTTCTTTTACAATCATCAATATATTCATTATGATTCAATGATTCATAATTACCATTTTAATCAAAATATTCATCAAGATTTAATCATCATAATCACCATTCAACAATAATCATCAATCAATAATAATCGTCACAATATTCAATAACCAATAACGCCCTAGCGTCGAGTGTTAAGACCCTAGCTTACCGTCATGCATCATATAGCATTTTATTTGTTAAAAACATCATTTTCATTGCAAAAAATCATATTTATGTTGATCATAATTGATTGGTATCAAAAATAAGATTTTAGAGCTCAAAAATAACATTCTCAGAAATATTTTTGGAGCAAACAGATCAAGGGATCGATCTTGTACCTAGGACCGATCCACCATAGAGAAACTTCCCCAGGTGATCGATCCAGTGGGGTGGATTGATCCACCCTGCTGGTTTTCGATCACTGTTCATCTTCTTCTTCGTTTCGGGCCCAATTTCAAAAAGCCCATTTTTAGTTATCGAAATTCAATTAAACTATATAAAAATGTTCTCCAAGGTTCATAGATCATTTTGGTATCATTAGTTCATAGTTTTAACATCAAGTTCAAGGTTTATGATTCTTAGTTCTTCAAGCATGTCAAAGACAAAACTCAACCAAATTACAATTTATGAACGTAGAAACGACATATATGAACATTCTAATCATTAGATATATCTACGGGCTTACCTCGAAGCTTATCTGGGGTTTTACAAATTTTCCGGCGAAACTTTCGGTGATGATAACTCTTCGTTCCGGCGACTTCACACCAGAATGACAGCACCACTACACTCCTCTCTTAGCAAGGAACATGATAGAAGAAGAGATGAGATGTTACGTTTTGGTGAAGAATTTAAGGAGGGGGCTCTCCTTATATAGCAAGGGAAAGAAGGAAGAAGACACATGCTTGCCACTTCCGCGATTCTTTGATCGATTGTATTCGGCGGTGATTGCACAGGGCTCCGTTTGGTGTGTAGTCCCTGATTGGGACTCATATTTGGTCCAGTCGAGGGACACTTTTTGGTCCAACTTTTTCCGAATAGAAATCCGATTCAACCGTTGCAGTCAAAAAGTCAAACTCTACACAATGCTATAAATTTCATTATTTATTGACGAACTTTATAATTTACTTATTTTTGGGTCCTTCTTAGTAATTATTTAATTATCAATTAATTAATTAATTCTGATAGGCCTATTTTTGAGGCGTTACAAAACACCACCACTCTTTGTTGTTAATATGTTGTTTGAAGATGTCTTTGTACTGATTATACACTAGTCTCCTTGGGATTAGTTTGTGAAGCTCGCCACTGCTCTCGGTTGTTATGGACTCATCATCTTCACGCTGATCATTTTTGTTCAATTTTAAATATGGGCGAGACAATATGGTTTTTCTTATCTATCTGGTCAATATTCTTCCTATAGGTAACAATAACATACATTGTTGTTAGTTCCAGGTATTGGCTGTTCTTTTGGAAAAAAATGAAACTCATATCTTTATGAATTTTACTAGTTAGAAATTTTTATTTGTAAGGAGAGATCTTTTTATGTTTACTTTTTAGAGTTGTTTTTTTAGGGGTGACATAAAATGTTAAAGTGCATTGTGACGGGATGTGTAAGACATGTGCATGGAAATATGAGTTTGCAATATGCAAACAATAGTTAAAGGCTTATTGTGACTACAACTAGCTAAATATTGGGGTTTATTAATAATAGATCAGCTGGTATTTAGAATGGTTTATCTTACTTGTAGATCAAGATTAAAGAAGTTTTTTCAAGACAACTTCTACGTACATATTCCTACTAGGAGTGGGTTGAATAGATCCATATAAACCCGACAAACCCCTGAGATTTCTTAAAGCGGTTCTGATGAAAAAAATGCAGAATAGATGTTAATCTAGAGCGTGCTTGTCACATTCCAAATCTATCCCATTTATGAAAAAGTTACATTCTACATTAAGAAAGAGCTCTTAAACGTAAAATATATCATAATGTCCATAAGACGAACCTCAATTGAACGAGAGGGCTCCTAACATGTTTAATTTGTGGGTGAGATCTCAGTGAAGATGTCATAGACAAAACTAATTGTACGATGTACGTGTTAGAAATCTTTGATTAAAGATTTTGCCATAATATGAATTTAATGATTTAATAAGGGGTTATTACATGAACGTGGGCCATGTAGGGTTGCGTAAACATATTTAGTGTCGTTCTTTATGCTTTCTATAGTTACAATGTTTTGCTAGTCGGTGCTGTTATGCGTGTCATTAATTAAATGTCATAAAAGATCGACAAGGTCTTCTCCGTAGTGATAGATAGTTATTTGCAGGTGGGCTTATGTTTCCCAAGCTATAAGCTATGAACAAAAGAAAAAGTGATGCTTACATGGTCGCTAGGTCCACATTTAAAATGTGGATCTTCTTTTACTTTTCACGAGCTTGCATGTGCATATTTTTTTCTTTGCAAAAGGTCCTCCTCTTTAATGCTATTAATACAATAAGATCCATAAAATGAGCATAGATCTTTGACCCACGGAAAAATTTACCTAAAAAAAGTATATTACCAAAAACTTAAGTAAGTTTTAACGAAATGGAACTTTTTTCTAAATGCAATCCAAAAACCCTCTATGACTTGAAAATCCACACTTAGTTCTCGTTTGAATTAATTTCTTAATTCGCGTTAACGTCAGAGATAAATTTGTAGTAATAAAAACTAATTTTGAAAATAATAAAATTAAGTGTTATGGGGTACTATTAAATAATATTTCGAAACATTAAAGTTGAACGCTAAAATATCCTTGCTAGTCCTTAAACACATATAAAATTCATCATTAAAAGTCTCTCAGAATCGATGAGAAAGTCATTAGAGAATAGGTAAATAGAACCTAGAACACAAATTACTGACAAAAAGTTGGATTTAGACTTGATATTTGTAGAGAACTTATGCTTCGTATCGTTGTCTCCCTATAATATTATTAAGAATCGAAATCAAATATTACTCATTGCTTTGCCATCTGCACAATGTCCACCGAGTGCTAGTCCTTAAACATTATTATTCCTTAAACATATTAGAGGAGGTGCCGGCGTATATATTCCATCAAAGAGTTGGCAGGGGGGGTATAAATTGCGTTTCTTCTCCCTCTTCTTTCTAGACTAGTAGATGTAGATGTAGATTGACATTCTTTATGATGCGAATGCGATTTACAGTATTATTACTCCCTATTTATTTATGAAAAAAAATATTTATACACAAAAGCATGGCACAAAACCCATAAACACGAACAAATCCAGCTGTATTCTCGAGTATAAAAGCTCCCCACTGTTTGCGGATTCAACCTTGTGTTTTTCCCTTTTCATTTTTCTTCTCAGAGAGAAAAAAAATATATAAAAAAATACACAGATAGAGGGGAAAAGGGGCCATGGCCATGGCCTTCTTCGATTTGCAGAGACAAAATACAAAGGGGGACTTCTCTTCTTGAAGCTCTGAATTTCATATTTGTTGATTTTTATATATAAAAGTATGTATATATTGTATATCTACACATATAGATACGGAGGGGAGTATATACGGATGCTATACACATCGAAACAGGGAAAAAACAGTTGCACAGTTTTGGTAACGCCATAATTCCAATCAAGTCGTCTTCTTTACTTCTACTTATCCAATCCGTAAGTTACCTTAAATCATTAATCTTTAAATTCTCAAAGCCTTTTTTGTTAGTATGCCCCTTTTTGGCTATGGAATAGTGATGGGGCTTTCTTTAAATCGATCTGTTTTGGTTGGCCGTGTATGAAAAAACAATGCAAGATTTCATCTTGGCATCTGTCTGATCTGAACTCTGGAGATCTGGGTTGGGCAAAAGATCGAATCTTTTTTCTTATTTATTTATGAATTCTTGCCTGCAGATTCGATTGAGCCTATTTTAGGTGTGCTTGAATCTGGGTAGCTCTTAGTTCCTAAAAAGTTTGATTCTTGCTGAAAGATTGGGTGATTTTAAGCTGTCAGCTGATCTGTATTCTCCTTCGATTTGGGGATCAATTATTTGCTTTCCCTAATTAGCTTAATGATTTGTTCTAAACTTGTATATATATGTGTGCTTCTGCAAATTTCTGCTTATTAAAACATTATGTAATATTACTGGAATCAATCAACTTCTTGATTGGGTACACATTGCTTTGCTGGGAATCAATAATTTTTGCCCCACATATTATCTCTTTTGTTATTCTATCTGTCACATTTGTATTGTGTTTGTTTTTTTATTCTGGGTTTTGTTTCTTTACAAAGCTGTTCTTCTGCAGGAAATTTTCCAGGTGAAGAGCAGAACCATCTGTACAAGGATGATATAAGTTCATAGACAGAGATGTTAGAAGAACAGCCTTGTTCGGTATCAAGAAATTACCGAAGAGATTACCAGATTGACATGAATGGTGGTAAAAGGCCATTGGAAGATGACAGGGAGGACGAAATCGTCCCTAGGAAGTTTCCAAGGCAATCTGATGATATAGTTGATACCGATCTAACCCTAGGCGGGGCTCTATCGTCCCCAGTTGAGGACATTTCTTCAGAAGATAGCTCTCTAGTGCCAGGAATTGGGAGAGACAATGCCATTAGCTGTCTAATCCACTGCTCAAGGTCCGATTACGGCAGCCTTTCGGCCGTAAACAGAAGCTTCCGGTCATTAATAAGGAGTGGGGAGATCTACAAGTTGAGGCGCATGAACGGCGTGGTCGAGCACTGGGTTTATTTCTCCTGCAGCCTCCAAGAATGGGAAGCCTTCGACCCGAACCGACTCCGTTGGATGCGGGTCCCGACCATGAACTCAAATGATTGCTTTCTTTTTTCGGACAAGGAGTCGTTGGCGGTTGGGACGGAGCTACTCGTGTTTGGAAAGGAGTTAATGTCGCAAGTTATTTACCGTTATAGCCTTTTGACGAATTCGTGGTCGTCTGGGATCCAGATGAAGGATCCCAGGTGCTTGTTTGGATCTGCCAGCCAGGGTGGCATTGCGGTTTTCGCCGGTGGCTGTGACACACAAGGCAAGATCATGAGCTCTGCCGAGATGTACAATTCAGAAACAGGTATTTGGACGCTATTGCCGAACATGAACAAGGCCCGAAAGATGTGTTCCGGGGTACTCATGGACGGGAAGTTCTACGTGGTGGGCGGGGTCGGTGGGCCCGACTCGAAGCCCTTGACGTGCGGGGAGGTATACGATTTCGAGAAGAGGACGTGGACGGAAATACCCAACATGTCCCCGGTCCGGCCGCCCGCGGGCCGGGAAAACGGAGTTCCGGCCACCGCCGAAGCACCGCCTCTTCTCGCGGTCGTGAATGACCAATTGTACGCCGCGAATTCTGCCGACATGGAGGTGAGGAGGTACGACAAGGCCAACCGGGTTTGGGTGACCGTGGGCAGGCTGCCCGAACGGGCAAATTCGATGAACGGTTGGGGCTTGGCTTTCAAGGCTTGCGGCGACCGGCTCCTCGTCATCGGCGGGCCCAGGACCGTCGGCCAAGGGTTCATCGAAGTCAACTCGTGGGTCCCGAGCGAAGGGCCGCCGCAGTGGAACGTCCTCGGCCGGAAGTTATCGGGCAGCTTTGTTTATAACTGTGCTGTGATGGGTTGCTAGAGGAGCTGTGTTTATAATACTCTTGATGCCTCTTTAGAAAACACACCAAAAAAGATAGATTTTTGAGGCAATTTGGGTGGGTATTTATCTAATCTTTTCCTACATAATTTTTTTTTCTTCTTGAAAACAAAAGAAAAAAATCCCTTCAAATATTTAGTTTTCTTTAATTTAGAGGGATGATTACCAATCAGTACACTCAAGCTCCAACACCATATTTGTCTTAGAGGAATCTTTGAGTGGAAAGATTATATACTTTGAACATCTGCAATTTTCATTTTAATCCCATTGTTGTAATTCCCTTTTCATTGTCTTGGTAACATGAAATCTCAGTTACAGGTTCATAATAACTTGAGAGGTGTAGATCTTGATTAATGTTTGTTCAAGTTCTCCAAGAATTGTAGACTTTTTTTTTTTTTAATATTTTGGCATTGTCAAGGATGAGAAGAATAAGATTCTTGGCAAGTGACTTGTCAATGTAGTGGAACATCTTTGTTTGTGAAAAGGATGTGTTATAGGAACACATATTTGAATTGGAGTGTTTTGCTTCAAACTTCTCTCTATGTAAGGTCTTTTTTAGTTGTTTGTTTGATCTACTCCGTAGTTATTATGCTAATAGGAAAATAAAATGCTTGTTAATGGGACTTGTATCTTTTCATTCAGGCCATCTTGTATTCCACTTTCCAATTTTTAATTTTAAATCTCTCGGTGGGCGTTGCGCAGTTGATAAGAGTGGAATGATAAGAATGTCACCGAACTATTTGTTTTTGTTAAAAATGCAATTACTTTTTATTTTATTTCAATAATGTCACTGGATTCTCTAAAATGTTCAAAAGTATAACTCAAATACCGAAATGCTTATTAATGGGGACTTGTATCTTTCAATTAAGGCCAATTCCACTTTTCTATTTTTGCTTTAAGTCTCCCTTCTAAGCCGGCAGGCATTACACCGTTGGAAAGGCAAGCGGTGCACATGAGTATCACTCGAATTTGAATTCTGGTAACTGCACAACAAGGCAGCTATGTTAAGCATAGAACTCCTGCAAATACTAGAAGTGCACATTCTACTTTTTACCACTAATACGTGAACAAAGCCCAATTTGCCACTCTCAAGTGACTGTCCAACCGGCCATGAAAGGCCTTCATGGATGAAGTTCATTTTTTTTAGTTTTAAGTCTTTAGATTTCATTTTCTAGACTGAAATCGCTCGACACTATAATTATGAAATTCTAATGCTTTATTTCAACCATAATGTGAATAAATTCCATGGTAGTTAGCACCAGAAGTCTAAAAGTTTTGGTTTATCAATTTTCAAATCAAATATTTGCCCTATATACACTATAAGTTACATCATGATATATATACCAACACGTCTTTATCTATACTCTGTAATATATCGGTATGTGCGTATATCATTTTCAACGATAAAAATTGACGGTGACCAAAATCTCACACCGACAAGTATCAGGATATAATACTTTCACCGACAATAATTGACGATGAAAGTGTCACTTGTACGTGAAAATTATTTTAATTTACACAATATTGCAACCCATAATTTACTCAAATTGGTAATGAACAGTACAACTTTGTGACCAAAATGGATTGCATGTTGGTGCCAAAAAAATGATAAATAAATATAAAAAAAAGTTTGTGCCCGGTGGATGATTTCTTCTTCCTACCCAAATGTTCAAATTTCTAGAAGTGGTTTGATTTTTGTTTCTTTTCTCACTTTTGTATTTCTTGGATTATTTTATTTATCAATTGCTATTTTTTCACGGAACGATCTAATTTCTTGATGTGCATATATATGGGTAATATTTATGGCTTATTAGCTGGCTGCTTGGCACCACTTCATTCGTGACAATAAATATACTATTATCGTCCCAAAATAAAAGATTCATAAACTTCACTATATAATGATAGTGTGAATTTGGTTTTAATTATTTTATTTTAAAATTGGTGTATAAATACAAAAGGATTTTTATATGTTTATAAATTATATAAAAAATCTACAAAAAAGAAGTGACATTATTATTTTGTTAAATATCGGTGAAACATGTAAAGAAAAAAATATAATTGAGTACGAAAAGAGTGGTTGTATCTTTTATTTTGAGATAAAAAAATTATCATATATTCTATTGGTCCCAAGATTTTCTCAACCATTTAGTTTGATGAAATTTTTAAATCCAAGATGGTGATTTGTTTATGAATTGCTCCAAAAGTTAGGGGTGTGTTTGTTGAAATTTCATAGTTTTCACATATAAAATTCAAATCTACTTTCTAATCTAAATATCAAAGCCAATGATAATGTTTCACCCTTTTTTTTTTATATAAGAGTAATAGACAAAACCCAACAGGATTAGAGAATATAAACTTAAATAATGTTGTTTATTGGAGTCTTGCCATCAACATAGGTAATACTTACGCATCTTCCTTTCTCAAGTAGGAAACAATATAAGTGTTAAATTGATTTTAGAACATCTAGGAAAAAATTATTTCATTGTGACATAGGAGTGTCCTCTTTGAAAAGTGTTACTTTCACTTGATTTTTAACTTGGAACGATCATAACATTTATCGAGTATTAAATTCTTTTCACCTACTAAAGTGGAGGTTACTTTTTCAATGATCGAATTAATTGACGTCATTTATGAGTCATCAGATTGGTTCCGTTGTCATTGGGTAAAGAAGTCACTTTGATATCACTAACTTTTTGGAGCAACATGGTGCTTCATTGCAAAATTGATAATTTCCACTCGATAAACCTTCTCAACTCGACTCAAATTGAACCTCCCATCAATTGGACTCCTAAAATTTAGTTGGTTTTGGTGTAAAAAATTTGATTCCAAAGTTGAAGGGCTGAATTTACAAGAATAGGGGTAGGTTCGTGTCGGGATGTGATGATGAGGTTAGGAAAGTAAAAAAGCATCAATTTTTTTGAATGGAGAACCAGAGCACCCAGTGGCACTTTAATGTCAACGGAACTCTCCGATGATTCATATACGGAGTATGATACAATTTGATAATAATTGATGACATTGAATAACGAATACATCCCTAGATCTAGGAATGTATTCTTCATTATGTACTAAGAGAAGAATTATACTCCGTAGTAACATTACAATAAAGAAATAAGAAAATAAAGAATGTAAAAAACAAAAACTCCCTCCGTCCCTCTAAGATGTTCTCATTTTGACTTTTGGTGGTTTTTAAGTAGAGTTGAAAAAAGGTGAAAGTTTACCATAATACCCTTAATGAAAAATGGGTGGAGTGTATTAAATGAGGTGGGTGAGGTGTAATAAATAAAGTAAGTGGGGGTAGTTGTGGTATTTTAATGGTTAAAAAATGAAATGAGAAGATCAATTGTGGACAAAGAAAAAGGGCTATTGAGAAGATTTATGAGGGACGGAGGAAGTAATATTTATTTCCAATTATTCGCGGGAAGCTGATTAACGGAGACGAGGAGCAACTTGGAGTATAGGTACTCAAACGGAAAGGGCGGAAGTGGTTTCATCAAAATGTTTGCTAGCTGCTCAGAAGAAGAAACATGATGAGTAGATCGACAATGTACTAGCTATAACTTCATCCCGCACAAAGTGACAATCAGAGCCAGTATGCTTCTTATGATCATGTAAAAGTAGGATTCCTCGTGACACAGATTGTAGATTCATTGTCAAGTAAATCCTTGGGTTTGGCAGATGAATGCCAAATGCATCTGTAATATAGCGAAGCCACAATATAGTTCAAACTTGTTCTCTTCACCTGATCTAATTGGAATAAGTTCTAATATGATCTAAAAATAACTATATTTAAAATTGTTTTTTAATCTAATCTGAACTTATCACATCTAAATTGATTTCAATAATAATAAATAACCTTTTGTGTTTAGGTCTTCTTCAATGCTTTCGTTCATAGTGCGTCTATTTCACACTGTTGTGTCAATATCATTTATGGACTGTTTCCTACTCTGTACGTTCAATTCTATTCATATGTTCCAAAATTATCTTTTCATTTAATGTCCAAAATGTTTTTTTGCATTTCTTTTAAGAGTTCACATTAGTTTTCTTTTTCCTTTACGAATTAAAAAAAACGGAAAATGCTAGGGGTACACCAAAGTTGTACTCCATTTGTCCCCCACCCCTTCCATTACTACTTAAATAGGCAAGAAAATTAAAAAAAATAAGTAAATAAAAATAAAAAATAAATGAGTGGTTATGGAGAGGGTGGTGTACAAATGGGGTACACCTTAAAGGTGTACCCCTAGCATCTCCCAAAAAAACACAATTCTATTTTTTCTTAAAGTTTACATCATTTTCACATATAAACTTTATTTTGGACGGGAGCATGGCTGATCTCGAAAAATGAAAAAACGAAATTGGCTTGATCCGATATTTACATTTGGGCCCTATTTTATTATTTTAAAATACTTATGCTTCAAATTTAGTGATTAATATAAAAATATGGAGCCTTAAAATTTTAGGAGCCTTGTGCGATCGACCATTTTGTACACCCTCCAGGCCACCCATGGACAGGAGTATTACTCAATTATTTCATTTAAAAAAAAAATACATCTAGAAATAGGGAGTATATATTCCTAGCAAATTTAACACTTTCTTTATCATTTTTTTAATATTATGTGTGCTCAATAAAATCCCAAAAATTTGATGTGCGACAAAGAAAAGTTCTAACTGCAACTTAATTTTCAATTTAAATGAATTTAATTCAACTCAATTAATTCAGCACCTTACATTAACACTACACTCCGTCTTTTTTTTTACTTCAAGGTATTTTAAAATATAAAAAAAATACTCCGTAATATGGAATATGAATATCATGTTTTTTATTTAGTTATAGATGAAAAAGATGAGAAGGCAAAATATAATAAGAAAAAGAAATTAAAAGTCTCACATTTTAGTGAGAAAAATTAGAAAAAAATAATTTTTATTCTTTTGCTTTGTAATAAATAATTTAAACCAAACATATACTCCATCTCACATCTTTCTCTTCATTTTATAATTCACAATATCCAATAGAATATTTTGACTTTAAACATCTCTGTATATATTCACATGTATATATTCACAGACTAAAAATATGATATTTCAAAATTACGTGAAGAAATTAATCTATTGGTATTTAAAAAATTTACAATTCAATATATTTTTATCATAATTCATGGTCACAGTTAAAAAAATTAGTCGTAAAAGTCAAAATGAGAAGAATGATATGAGATCCAGAAAGTATAGTGTAAAAGTTAAATGCATGATTCAATTGAAACAACAAATTCAATATATTGAATATTCTTGATTTTTGCCTTTCAGCAAGGCATGTACCCTTCGCATGATTGGGCTTGGTAGCCAAGACTACCCTCAAGCGTGTGGTGTTTGCTATGAATAGTATTCCCTCTGTCGCGTTTTAAATCGTCTGTTTTAACTTTTGGGCACATTTAAAAAAAAATAGAGTTGATTTTTTGAATTGTCATTATTTTATAAGATGAGTGACAAAACTGACAATAAACGATAAACGAGAAGATAAAGTGGAGAAGAGTGACTTATTTTAGGATAGTTTAGGTATTTTACTCTTAAAAATTTACGAAAACAAGTGACTCTCAAAACAGATAATGTAATAGGGCAAAAAGGTCGCGATTAAGGGCATGATCGATTGGTTTGCATATTTGCTTTATCTCACCTCAAGTCCTTCTCGCCTTAGGAAGTGAGTGACTCTTAATGGAGATAATTACCCTAGGAACCAGGGACCTACATTCTATCAAGCATTTAAGCACAATATAAACTTAGTCTTCAAATAAAAACGTTGCAAAATATCACAGATTTTCATGTAATTTGGCATCCAATACCCCAACAATATAGAGATAGAGGGTGTTTGGGAGTGATTAACTTGTGGATAAAATAATTTCCACAAAAGCTGAAAGCAAAAACACTTCATACATACTTATCCGAAACGGTGTTCTATGTGCAGAATAGTTGTGGTGAAAAGCAAAAACTGACATGCCAAATAGAGTAAAATCACTTCCACTCAAAGCAGAAGCTAAATTGTTAAAAACAGTGCCAAACTCCTTCATAATGTGCTTTCAAGAAATTCCCAACTATTTTTTTGAGATTTGAAATTTTAAAACACAATGGATTTTATTCACCTCGCCAAGAAAACAGAAAATTCTTTTAGGAACATAGGGATCATTAAAGAACAGTGCAAAACCCAAAATGCCAAAAACCAAATAACCAAACAGACAAAAAGGGTAGTGTCGAAATAGAGGGATTAAATTAAAGTCATGCTGGTCAAAACAAGAGTTGGCTACAAAATTAACACAGCATCAAAAAAAGAGGGTCTTGCAGATTTAACTATAGATATGACTCTCATGATGATATGGTTGGATAGAAAAAATGTCAAAACATCCACTAGGCCAAGTAGATAACCCAAAGAAGAGAAACATTTGACTCACTTTCCATCCACTTCGACATCCCCGCCACGCCGGCTCACTCTTCATCCTCTTCAACATCCCCACCGGCAGCCTTCTTGGCAGCTGCCTTCAGGTTCCTTCTCTTCACTCTACCAGGGCGACCACCCCCAAATGGACTGTTGATTGAGAAGTCAATGTGCTTCTGGGAGTCCACTCTAACCAGGAAGGAGGGTACATTCACCACCTGCCTTCCAACCCTGGGGTGACCAAATAATATTTCAATATTAAAATTGTAAAAGACCCAAAAAAATACAGCAACTTTATCAGTTCTACCTTTCACAATTCTAATAAAAAACAATATAATTTGACTATATTTTGGAATTTTAAAAAATAGGAATACATACACACTCATCCCTATATGAACCCTACCTTCATGGGATTCTACTGGGTTGTTTATTCGCCTTCAAATATAAATGACAAAAAATTTAAAGATAATGTGACATAAGTTAAAAATCATGATATGATAAAGAACAGCGAACGTGTCTTTTTGTGAGTATTAGCATTAGCATTGTACTTGAATCTATATCTAAGGCAAACTCCTATGCTCAACCAACTTATCCAATGTTATATTAAGCTGTATTGGGACAACAAAATTGTATAAATTGGAAATAAAAGTGCCAAGAGTTACAGCTTTTCCTGCCTTCGTAAATGTGAAGAAAAAACAAGTCAGCTTTTACCTATAACACGGATCTCAAATCAACTTCAGACTTGACAAATAAGATATGAATCAAATAATTTGACTTCTATTTTGGGTGCCAACCTCATTGAAAAACTAGTCCCAAACAGACATTGTTACATGAATGAAATCCTGCAAACAAGGAATGCAAGAAGAATTTGGAGGACATCCATACCTGATGTGCTTCTGCCTGATAAGAACACGTGAATGATGGATGGACTTTGCCATGCCAGCTTTAAAGACCAAAGTTTGGAGACGACGCTCAAGGAAATTTTCAACTGTGAGAGCAAGGACATAATCAAGCTTGTTCTGGGTCTCGTCAAGCAGTCCATATCTGTTCATCTTCCTAAGGAGTGCATCACCCTCAAAAATACGTTTTGGGTTCTTTTCATCAAGGGTAAGGAGCATTCTAGCATTATTCCTGATCCGACTCAGAGCATACTGAACCCTCCAAAGTTCCCTCTTACACCTTAGCCCATATTCACCAACAAGCTTAAGCTCAGCATCCAAACGCTCCTTTTCGTAAGGGCGACGAGGCTTCTTGAATGTCTTCCCATCTATGTTTCATACCATAGATACATGTATTAAACTATTAACTTTACAGAATACTGATATATCAAATAAAATAACACAACAACAGCAGATATTTCTTATTAAATGATCATCTGAATAATTGAGTACACATCAGCTACATTAATACGGAGGAATTCAATTGGCCTCTTTTGTTTTATCATATACTTTCTCCATCTCAAATCCATTGTCTCACTTCAAAAAGGTGTCAAAATTTGTTACACTCTAGGACTGAAATAAAAATAAAGTGAAAGCTGATAAAACAAGAAGTGATCAACTATGAATCATTCACAATGTTACTTGATTAAAACATAAACAATGCATAAAGTTTTTTCTTGGCAATAGAAAAGATCATTGATACTTTATTAAATTTCTGTTAAGTGAGTATTGGCAGTAACAATTTGGTTAATCACAATACTACAGACTACATAACTTCTGCATTAGCATATGAACATATGGAGGTTTAGATAATAATAAAATGCACAAAAATATATGGATTCTGAGAACTGAAAACATGGAACGGAAATGCTCACAGTTGCGGTAATAGGAGACGTGAACCATATTCGGCTGCCGCGATCTGCAGGAATATCCTATGCAGAAGAGAAACGAAACTCATTACAGTTTGGAAAATTATGGAAAAAGAATTTAAAAAAACAAAAGGTGTTTCATTGGAAGGAAGAAGATGGCGAAAGCGGAACCGCGAAAATGAAATACCTGGCCGGATCTGAACTGGAGGACCGGTGATTCGCCGTCGGGATCGGAGAGGCGATCGGGAGTTAAAGGGGAGTTTATATAGTCGACGGTATGTTTCTAGGGTAGATGATGGGTTTATAGAAAGAACTATAGTTGGGCTTGAGTCCATCCATTGATAATTTTATGTTCTCTCAATTTGTTATACCATTTCGGGCCAATATTTACAAAAGCCCAGTATGTGTAATTGACTCTTTGGTACCTAATATTTGCGTTTTCTGTTTTTTGAATTTTTGTACTCACACTGTCTTCTGTTTTTGTTTACGAGTTTTGATCAAATTTATTTTTAATTTAATTTATTTAATTGTATGTATAAAATAAAAAAATAAAATTAATGTATTTAAAAATTAATTGGGAAAAACGTTTTAGAACGGAAGGAGTATCTTTTTCTTTTTAAATTTGTACATATTTATGGAGTTGGGCAATCATGCTCCGAGTTAGATGATATACCGAATCAGAATAGATTAGAGTTGTGTATTCTAAGTAGGATTAGTCAATATCCGATCCAGTTTTCAGGTCACGGAAAAAGAACAACTCATATAAAAAATTCACTTTGGTTTAAAATGTGTTGGTATCGCGTCAGAATGAAAAAATAGAGTGTCTGCTTATGAGTGTTTGAACTCTAAATCACAAATTAACGACAAAATGTAATAAGAGTTGCTCTTTTGTGCAATTTTAGGAATTCATTTTTCATCTATCAAATATTAGATTCACGTGATTCTACGTCTATGAATCTGATAATTAGGTTTACAAGATCATATAAAATTTGTAATTTTTTTATTACGTGCTGATGTTTTTTAAAGTAGAAATAATGGATGTATAAATGTTTCACTCAACATAGCCTTAATTTGAATAAAATCAAAGATTTCTACCCCCTAAATTTTCATAGCGATTTGATTTGTATTCTAAGTCCGATGATCAATACTTTGCCTCTGATATTTTTAAATGTTATTTTGAGTTTTCCAGTTAAAAATAGGGCCATCCTAAAATAAACCAGTCTGAATTAAAATCATTAAAGTATGTTTTCTGATCTTACCTCCAACCTAATTTTGTTTAATTTTAATCCGATTTTGGATTGGTTGAACTTCAAAATACTCTGTATTTACTTCCCTATATCTTCAATCACATATCTTCAATGAAAATTATGATTCCGAGTATTTTTAGTTTTTTTTTTATTTTTTTCTAATTCCTTTCAATTTATTTTATGTTTTTTCAGGCTTTTTAGTTTTTCTAGTTTTTCTAATATTTTTATAATTTTGTCCACCATCCAACTTTTTTTTCCAATGTTGAAGAACATACCCTTAGTCCGATATTGTTGGGTGAAAAGTCTTCATTAATCATCATTGGATAAAAGATGCAGGCACAATTTCTTTACCTATTTTTTAGCATAAAAATTGCAATGATGGATGAAATAAAGAAAACTACGGCCATTTTAGAAAATCTAACAATAAACACAAGTAAATAAATTCAATAAATTGATGATACCAAAGTAGGGACGTAAATTAATCGAATATTTTTTGTTCGATTCGTGATTCGTATTCGTTTAAGGTGATTCGTATTCGATTTTTTCGAATCCGAATACGAATACGAATCTGAATAAATATTCGAATCCTTATCGAATACGAATATGAATCAAGGGTATTCGATTCGTGAGTTTGACAAATATATTCGGAATATAAATCTAATGATACGAATTATACAAATTATATATATATATATATATATATATATATATATATATATATCAAATGGTTATAAAATATTTTAAAATCTAAATAAACTGAATAATTTTAAACGAACCGAATATATTTAAACGAATCGAATATTTAAACGAACCGAATATGTTTAATATATTAAACGAACCGAATACGAATCTTAAAAAATATTCGAACCGAATTCGAATTCGAATTCGAATATCACTCCATCTTAACGAATATGAATATTTTTCATGAATATTCGATTCGATTCGGTTCGTTTACAACCCTTAACCAAAGTCATTATCCATTAGATCAAGCCACAAATTTAACAACATTTACTAATTAATCTCTTTTTCATTTTGAAACGAGACGACTCTAGATGTACATTTATCTTTGACTCTATTTGATTATTCTAATCTAGACAACTAATATTTCCCGAGCAATCACCTTTGAACAATGACTTCGAACCGATTCTCTTCAACTTATTTTTCTTAGAATTAGATCAAAAATTGTTTTAACTATTAAGCAAAATCAAATCATATCAGATCAGACCTTAATAAATTCATACCAGAACCAATCAATTCGGACGAAGAAAACACGCCCTTCTTAATACAGAAAAAAATGCATGTTAATACCAAAGAAAAAACAAGTTATGGGAAGTGTTTACAAGGTAAGTATAATGAAATCACTGTTGTATCAATAGGGATTAGTCCTCTTTCATCTGGTTCAAGAAGAATGGTCTCTGTATTACCCAACCATGGCCATTTTTTTGAATGAGAAAGCCAAGCTTCAATCATCATGATCATCATCTGGCTCATCATCTGGCTTCTTGCTAAATGGGTTAACCATTTCATCCGAAAATGAAACCGTCACGCGCTTTCTGTAATTTAAGAGTGGTTTGATCCATTTTTTCATTTTTTTGTAAATGTAATTTGCTCCGTTGTGGGGGCCGGGATAAGCCAACCAGCATATTATTACCGCTTTAGCAGAGGGCCACATTGGAAGCCTGAATTCATCATAATAATATTCAGTAAAATATTCATCGCTAACACGCCAAAAGTATTCTAAAAGAAAGAAAGAAAACATAGCTTTATCTTGTAGTCTTGACTTTGATTTTGGGACAAAAGAAGTACGTTAAATCAATAACAATAAGACTAAAAACACCATTAAAAAAGAGAGGCAAAAAACATGGAACGTATAAAAAATTCTGAACATTTCAAAAAAAGGAGAGTGAACAATTAAATCAAAAGGGATAAAGGATATAAGGGAACATCACCATTCAAATGTTTGTGGAAATGTACTCTCTAAGAATCCGATGAAAAAGTAAAGAACCCAAAACTTTAGCCATTTCTTTTCATCTCCTGAGTTGCTCGCCATTGTCTTGAACGATTGCCATCTGTATCACAAGCAAATATACATTCAGTTTTTTTTAAAAAAATTTGTGTTTCAGATGTGGCCCGGATTTGGTGGAACAATATAAGTTATTCAGAATTTCAGACCTGTGAAAAAATCCGGACCATATCTGAAAAGATAAAATTACGGGCTTCAGGGAAGTACTCATTCTGTCTGACTTTAGTTATCAACTTTCTAAAGATTTCCAAGAAACGAGTTTAAAACGCCAAATAAATACTTTTATTTAATGAGATTGTCACTCTTATTGAACAAGAACAAGTGAAGAATTAATTACGCATGAACAAAAACAAGAAAGTGAACAACTAAATCCGGACGGCTGACTTACAGAAAATAAGGAATGAGGATGTAATTCACCAGGTGAGGCCTGAAAATGGAACAAAGTAAGCTCGGTGAAGAAGCCCAGCCAAACAAGGAATATACATAACAACAAACAGAGATAAGAAAAATGGGGAAGATTCAAATCAATCATCGTACAAAGCATCTACAGCACTTGTGAAAAACCCAAGTATTTTGTGAACTGTATTCTCGTCGTTGGATCGCCGCCGTCCCATAACACCAAGTGTTTCTACTTGGTCTGTATTTCTTTTCTTAAGATTTACTCATCAGATCATAAACATGGGAGATTGGGAGGCATGACATAAATATGAGGTCGCTTACCATTGTCTTTCACTTTTTTTTTCAACCCAGGTAAGTTTTTCAATGTGTGGGAATAAAGTCAAAAAGTATATGTGAATGCATGGGTTTTAATTATGCAAAAAATTGAATTTAAGAGTCTGTCCCCACTTTTATTTATTTATTATCATAACCCCATATAAGAATGTTTTATCCATCCCACTATATTTGTCTTGTACCATATTTAGTTATGTGTGTATAATTCACACTCATTCTTACTTTTATCCTCCATATCTCTTCTTTTTTTAATTTTTCGTGTCACTCCACCATATCGCAAACAAAAAGTGACGGCACATTTATAAATTACACAAATACTCATTTCACATATTTATTTCTTTATATATACTTGAAGCATGCATATTATGAAATTGATGTACGCAAATTGCACAATGTTCAATTTCTTGGTAAAATAATTCTGTAATTTGTTGCTAATTAATACTTATGATCAGTGAAAGAATAAAAGGAAAATCTTAATAATGAAATTGCAAAAATGCTCACATCTTTTTTTTTAACATACTGAGAGCATACACATTGGATGTATATGAAAATAAATTTATATCCAGATGTACGGTATAATTTTTGGTACTCCAATATGCTTCCACTCTTCATGCCATATTTTGGATTTCCAAGAAGATCTTGGAAAGCTGCAGGAATAAAGAGAAGATGCACTTTTGGAGGGCAAATGGGAAGAATGACATTCATTCTTTTACTCTCTCAGTCCTAAACTAAATTCCAATTTGTTGTTTTATGGAGTTGAAGAAGAATGAGATCGCGTGGTTGAGATTTGTGCAGAGGATAGAGCCACACAAATTATTCTTTAAATGGAATGAGAAACATAACTTCAACATTCTTTAAAGGAGAGTGAAAATTTAAATGAGTACATTTTTTGCTCACCGGATATAACGGTTTTTGGCAGTTTTCAAGGCTCAATCACAACACGGCTCAGTATATCAGCAAAAGACTTCACATCTGTGCCCCATAGCCTGTTCACATAGAAGTTTAGAACTCACATTTAAAATTTGACCAATCCAAGGGAACATAAAAGGATAAGTTGTTCTTTGTTTTGTTTTTTTTTTTTTTTGCTTTTAACTTTTCAAAACAACAACCAAGAATTCAATATGGATATGTTTCTCAAGTTATGACTTATGACAAGAAACAATTATGACAAATTCGTTGCAGAACGTTATTATTGGAGAATAGAGTACTTAAAAATTTTGCTGCTTTCTAATAGAGGCAATACCCTACCAGCACTCAATTCCAGCAGCATTAGCACCTTCCCTATCAGCCTTAGGGTCATCTCCAACATGGACTGCCATTTCCTTTTTTACACATATCTGATCTACAAAAATGACAAAAACAACAACAAACCCAATAAAATCCCCCAAAAAGATAGGGTCTGGGAAGAGTGTAAGCACTAAGCAGATTTTACCACTACTATCACAAGTTTCTACAAATACTTGACTACATCATAATGGTGGGACCCTCACTCATCATGTTGCCCTTCTTTATCAATGTTTTAACAGTATGAATAAGTAGAATGGATTAAGAAAAGGATAGGGAGCTTAGGAACCTACCCAGAGCAGCTTCAAATATCTTAGCATCCGGTTTTTCATATCCGACCTCTGCAGACACTATTACAGCATCAAACCTATACAGAATATTATTTTTTTTAAAAAAAAAAAGAGCAATTATATTACAAAGAATTAAAAGAACACCAAAACATTAGAATAGTGATAGATGTTTGCCGGAATTTGTTGAAAGTTTGTGAGGAAAGAATTGTAAAAGGAGATGCTTACAGATGAACCACATTGAGATCCTCCAATAACTTCCTCAAACGGGTGTCAAAATTGGACACAACTGCCAGTTTGACTGTAACATATTTTCAGAAGTTAAAGCGGCAATGTATAAAGCTTCATGAGATGCATATAGACATAAAGCTTCATGAGATGCATAAAGACACTTGAAACCTCCACTATCTTTAAGATTTGCTAAAATATCAGAGGCTTCGGCTGGGAGACGCCAAGCATCACCATTTGCATAGTGCTGAATTGAAAAGAAATATGATAAGAAACAATTAATTTTGGAAATTAAAATAATATTGTATACTATAACGATATTCTGGTGACCAATTTCAAAGCAGACTCTTACCTTTTTATAACCCAAAAAAGGATTTAAAAAAAAGGCAAGTGGAATTAGGATTATGGAAAAGTGTGGATGCAAGAATCACCTGGTAAACTTCTTCAAAGTAACCTTCATCACTACAGCCAGTTGCTACAGAAACAATGAACTTCCAAAATGGTCTTCCATCTCCCTGCCAATAATTTGCACTCTAACTGTTTGTAGGCAATACAAGAGAAGCAAGAAAGTCCACCTCGGTGCAAGAAAGTTTTGATGGCCATTTCAACATGATAGCAAAACAAGAAAAATGCAGTTTTGTGTTCTTGAGTCGAAAAGATAAACTTTTGATGGAGAAAAAGATACTCCGTACAATAATAATAATAATTTTAATTTTGGGAAAAAATTCCAGTTAAATCCAGAACAATTAATGCGAACAAAGAGGCTTTACATATAATTCAGAAGAACAAGAGGGAGGTTTACATGCAAGCTTAATGACATGAGCAAACCTGATACCGCAGCCCCTCAGGCCATGAAGCAGAAAATGCTCTCTTGAAACCTTTATTTATCTCAGCTGGTGTGGTGGAGAGACCTGTTATGGTTATTTGAAAAGCTGTTCATGTTAAGCGATCAATCCTAGATCAAAGAAACACACAAAGGTATAAACCAACACATAGTATCCTGCTACTCCTAAAAGATTGACCTTTTGGGATGGTATTGGAACCTCTATGCAAAATAAAATTGTACACGAACAGAAAAAAAGAGTTTCACAGCTTTCTTTTGGATTGAGAGAGATAAGGGCATCGGTGATATGGCGAAGAACATGGGATTTTATGTGGAATAGCACCCTCGTGCGATTTAATCACTCTATATTATAATCTCCAACCATCCTTTGGCCATAATCATTTTACTCTGACGACACTGATGTTAAAACTTGAACATATATTTCCCCTCATTAAGCAACTACAGAATTACTCAAAAAGTTTCAAAGTTTTTTCATTGAACGAATAAATAAATCCAAAGCTTTTGTCCGCACTTCAAATCAGACAGCTATAGAAGTGAAGAGAGGTCATAATGATTAAAAGATGAAGCAGACCATATTTTGTGCCAATAGAAGCATAAGTCTCTTCAACAGGCTTAGCCAACTGCAATAATGTACCAGCAGCATCCAACAATAGTCCGTCATATTCTCTCATTGCCGTCTTTCTTCCTCCTGCCAATCAACTACAATGTGACCCTTTTGTAATATATAAACATCCAATCGAAAGGGAAAAGAATAAGCACTGTAACCGAGCGAAATGATAGGGATTGAACCATACATCTTCATGGAATTAATCATACTCATGACTAATAGCTAATAAAACAATAATAACAATAATTATCACCTTAATTTCACCTAAATTGAGACAGTGATGGGAAAAAAATTAAAGTGCGAAATTAATCGCCCAATTTCAAGAAAAAATCTAGGCGGAATGGTGTCAACATTCCTTAAAAACTTGTACCCTTCCCTTTGTATCAATTTCAAAGCATAAAGCTGCAACCTTTTTACATGAAAATTACACCTAAAAACGGTTTATTAACAATACAGATTCATACTAAATATAACAACGAAATGAGATTAAAAATTTTTAAATATGAATATCTTCACAAGAAATGTTCAACATGTAATTATGGCTGAGAAAATGGAAAAGTAAAAGTGATGAGTAGCCGCATTTGTGAATGTGAGATGGGATGAAAAACAGCTGACCCGTGTGAGTGTTCGAAGCAAGCGAAGAAGGCGAAGGGGAGCGTCGAACGCGGATAGATTCGGTGAGTTTCGGGTGGAGTTTGAAGGGTTTGATAGCTCTGAGAAGATGAATGGCTTCCATTGATCTCTTCTTGTGTTTTCCGGCGGAGGCAACAAACACCTCTCCAAGGTAAAAAGAACAATAATTGTCAAATTTAACTTTTCTTCACATAAGTTTATCCTCCAATGAATAAGGTAAATGAGAAGGTATTATACCTTTCTTAATTTTGGAGAGGTATATTTAACTCCTCAATTTTGAAGAGATATACCAATCTTTTCTCTTTCTTTAAAATACCTTTATTTTGAGAAACATATATTTACCTTCTCCATTTACCTTCTTCCATCGGAGTCAAAAACTTTTTACATAGGTATATCTACCTTTTTAAGAAGGTAAATGAGCAAAATACCTTCTTAATTTACTTTTTCCCTTTGGAGTTGCTCTAAGAATTGATGCTAGTATGAGTTTTATATTGTAAAATTCTAAATTAACACGTTGGAAATAGAAACTAATACACGGGATCATATTCTTGTTTTGATTAACGTGTTAACTCGGAAATTTAAGAGATAAATTGTGTTCAAAAAATTAATTTAATTCACATTTTTTATATACAGGGACTAATTCGATTCAAATGAACCTTCAAAAACTGAATTGAGTCATAAGCGCGCAAACTTAGATGAACCAAAATGACTATTAATTCATGCTAGTATACTACTCCACCCTCCCAGAAAAATAGTTGTGTTAGTTTCTAACAGATGTGTTGGTTAGCAACTGGCTAACTGCTGTGTTTGATTGTAATTATTATATGTATAAACACAAATTCTAGACATGTGTACGTGTATGGTGTACCACGGTATAAAAAGCACTCTATTTATATATTCTAGATTTGATATTTTCTTTCATATGTGATGTTTGTAAAGATAATGATGAAAAAATGGGATGAAACTTGAGCTATCTTAATTATCCCCCTTTTGTTTTGTAAAACTAATCCCTATTTTGCATAAATGATATTATATTTTAGAAAAAGAAATTGTAATGTTGAATCAATAAATGATTTGAAATGATTGAAATTACAAACTAATCCATAAATAATATTATAATATTGAAATTATATATCCTAGATTTGATATTCTCTCTCATATGTGATGTTTGTAAAGATAATGATAAAAAAATGAGGTCAAATTTGAGCTATCTTAATTTTTTTGTAAAACTAATTCCATATTTTGCATAAAAAATATTATATTTTTGGAAAAGAAATTATAATATTGAATTGAATTTGGGAATGTGCAAGAAATATTTTTACTAAATAGCACTAAAACTTAATTCATTTCCCTACTTAGCACTTAAACTGTTTTATTACTTAAATAGCACTTAATGGTGTTTATAATATCCAGTGATAGGAAATATTTACTTGAATAATAACTAATGCATGATGACTAAAAGTGCTACATTGCAAAAAATACACGTGATGCTATTTAGGGAAATTATTATGTTTTTGTGCTATGTTAGTTGATGGATATAAACTCATTGATTCCACCCGGCAGGTTCGCGACTAGCCGGGAGGTACCTAGTGCGACGCCTCGAGACCTGGTTAACTCGAGTATAAAAAGATCCAGGATTGAGAACATGACTTCGTTCGACGAAGGCATGCAGATTTACCGGTTGAAGACTGTTCGATCGAAAGAACAATGACGTTGAGACATACTTAACTTGCTTGTTTATTCTTATAAATATGAGTAAAAATCTCATTAGAAAGACATGCTAAGACATGCTTTAATTAATCCACACGGCTTGTAAGTTTGTAAACAATCTCGTTATTATTAGTAACAAATTGGGTTATAGGGGTTTCCACCTATCGCTCTTTCGCTTATTCGTACTTAGTATTTGCGTGGTTTTTACATCATCATTACTAAATTTCCAAAGTATGATTGACTACTCTTATCATCCAAATATAAGTTATTCGTTGGTGTTTATAATGTTTGACTATATATTTTTTAATTCAATTTATTTGAAAAATATCTTAGACTAAAATAAATAGCTCCATTTATGCTTTTTTTGGATTTATTTTATAAAATTAATCGAGTAATACAGGTATTTATTGAGTAAAAAATAAGATTGTTTTTTTAAGGCGGCCCCCAGCCAGACCGAGAGACTCCGTGGCCGTTGGATTAGGCGGACAAGCCATGCCGATGTCAAGGTCAAGACGGCGTATTCATCGTTGAAA
>OOIL02005599.1:734946-828246 GCA_900332095.2 Cuscuta campestris
AACCCCCCCCCCCCCCCCCCAAAGGCGATTCCCTCTGCTTCCATTGGTCCGATTTCTCTTCGGCCCGACGGCGGGCGAGCGCTTCTGCTGTTGTTTCTCTGTTCTTCCCACCGGACGGCGGATCTCCGTCCTCACCGAAACCCTAGCTCCGATCTTTCCGCTTCAATTCGCCGCGTAGATCTGTATTGCTAGTAGGGAAAAAAGAGGGGAGAGGCGGCGGAGATGAAGCAGGATGGAGGATTTGTGTCCGATGAATTGCTGGGAACGTTTGTGCCGATAGCGGTGTATTGGCTGTATTCGGGCCTGTATTTGCTGCTCGGAGGATTGGAGAATTACAGGCTTCATTCTAAGAAGGACGAAGACGAGAAGAATCTGGTCTCTAGGAAGGATGTCGTCAAGGGCGTCTTCCTTCAACAGGCCGTGCAAGCTGTCGTCTCCGCCGTCCTCTTTGCGGTAAGTTCTGAAGCACCCAATTTGGCTAACCTGTGATCTTTTACATGTCATTATGAATTTGTGTTCTGCTGTACTTTGCTCAGTGTCGTGAGTTTGAAATTATAGAACTGGTAATGCTATAATCAAGCTAAAATTAGGGTTTTCTGCTTGTTTAATCTATAATCATTTTACTCTGTATAAAACGACGCATGTAAGCTTGTATTGTTTATGAACTGATGATCTCAGTCATCACACAATTGCCAAGGCTGTGGACTTAGTTTGAAGGATCTTAAGTGCGGATAAAAAAATAGCACAGCTTCCATCATTTATGAATGATTATAGGCTTAGCTGAGCTGAAAGCTGTAATCTTTGTTGGAATTCTTGATAAAGGAATTGTGCAATCAATATGTTTGCCGGAGGCTAGTGTAGTGTTTTGCAAATTGTATGATAAGGAAAAGATTCTATTTTTGGAAGGAAGAATTTAAGGTTTTCGTGACTTGGCAACACTGATTTTATCATATACTCCTTAGGAGTAATTTTTGGCGGGATATGTTTCTTTAATTCTTTTGTCATTAATATTTTCCATTGGCATTATAATCTTAAGAATTAACGTATGACAACCTTAACATTACCTAGTTGATTTCTGATATTTTTCTTTAAAAAGTGGGCTGAAATGGAAGGGACATACTGTACCTAGATAAGCAAGGAGACTGTGATTGATATTTCCGTCATCTTCAACTTTCCCTCCTGATTCTAGTTTGGTGTTGTATCATGGTGTTGGTTTAATCAATTATGTGTATGTATTTAGTGGGCTTGCACAATCTTAATTCTTGGCGGGCTCAATTGTGTCTTCATTGAACCTTATTTCTTTGGAATCTTGAGTCTTAATAGGATTGATTCTCTTATCAGTTGAGAAATTCGTTGTTTCTTTGTTTCAATAAATTTGTATTATTGGGAATAATAATAATGCAAAGTGCCCCAATCTAATGAAACAAAAAATGAAGCAGGTCACCGGAAGCGACAGTGTAGATGCCACAGACCAACCCACATCATTTTTCGGTCTTGCCCGCCAATTCATCACCGCAATGGCGGTGCTTGACACATGGCAGTACTTCATGCACAGATACATGCATCAAAACAAGTTCCTCTACAAACACATACACTCCCAACACCACCGCCTTGTGGTCCCCTATGCTTTCGGAGCTCTGTACAACCACCCACTGGAGGGTCTGATTCTTGACACCATTGGGGGCGCTATGGCCTTCCTGGCCTCTGGCATGTCCCCCAGGACTGCAATCTTCTTCTTCTCCTTCGCGACCATCAAAACCGTGGACGACCATTGTGGACTTTGGTTGCCCGGGAATCCGTTTCATCTCTGTTTCAAGAACAACTCTGCGTATCACGACATTCATCACCAGCTTTTTGGGACAAAGTATAACTTCTCCCAACCCTTCTTTGTGACATGGGACAGATTACTTGGGACTTACATGCCCTACACTCTAGAGCCGAGGGTGGGTGGGGGCTTCGAAGCTAGGCCTACTACTACAACAAAGGATTGCAAGGATGATTGACTGCTTCTGCATGTTATTATCTATTACAGAGTATTACACTGTTTTTTTCATGTTCCAGATTTTGTGTACCCATACATTTTCCCCTGCTTTTTTCAATGTTTTTATGACTGTTATTATATGTACATATCCATATGTTCTTGCAAATGTTGTTGTAGAATGTCTTGCTTTATCAGATACAAGTATTTGTTTGGGATAAATAAAGTCTTTTAGTTTACTTCATGTTTCATTATACTTTTTTTGGCCTAAAACGCCAAAGAGTAAACAAGTGAAGACAACACCATTTTCACAACATTGGGCATAGAGAGCAGTGTTTGGTGTGTAAGTGTATGTTTGGGATTAGCGTTAGCGTTTTGGATAAAATTTTAAAGGTACAGTTTACTTTGAAAATGCTAACGCTAAATGTTGTCGTAGATAGTCTATTCAAAATGTTAACGTTATTTCAAAATAGGCTCTAATAAAGTGAAGAAACATTGTGGAATGTAGTGCCACAATTTTCATTAAACATACAAAGTGATTGGAACAATAAAATATTTTCTTACCAGATAAACCAAACAACATGATTAAATTCGAGCCTCAAAGGGTGACTAGGTTTGTGGGAGCTTAATCAAGTAGTATGTCAAATGTCCTCTAACATAAATGTGATTACGGAGCTCCATTTTTGCAGAACTTCTTGCACCAAATGCAGCATTCAAATTGGTGTCAAAATGCTAAGTAAAATTCTAAGGACAAACCAATTGGATATACGAGTATTATACGGAGTAAGACATTTTGATGGTTCGAACACCACTATAACAGTGTCACACTCCCTATTTAGGAGATATAATATAAAATTATTTTATTCTGATATAAATCCTATGCGAAATATACGGAGTATTAACTGATTGTCATGACTTTTTTTATATTTTAATAAATAAATAAAAATATGAATTATGTATACTCCCTAAATCTTTTAAACAATTTTACAATTTTTTTTAGATGTCTTAAAAATAATTGTACTATTTTCTTATTTCAGGAAACAAACAGTTGGGTATTTTTCACTCAGTATTATCTATGGAGTATGTCATATAAACTTTAGTCTCATACTCTCTTCGTCTCAATGTGTTTCTCCAATTTTAATTTTTTGCTGGCAACATGAATTGAACGTTGACCTATAATCAAAGAAAATTTACATGATATATTAATTAGATAATACAATATTTTAAAAAATATTAATCGTATATAAAATAGATCTAAGAAATATATATTCTTATATCAATGTATTTTACAGAGTAGAAGGAGTAAATTCCATAAAAGGTCCCCAGTTATATGTCGTTTTACATATTTAGTCCCTACATATCAAATATTACTAATTTAGTCCCCAATTATTATATTTATTTCCAGGAATGGTCCTTTGTTAACATTTTCGTTAAAAACGTGGGTAAAATTATAAATTCACACTCCTTTCTCTCCTCAATTAAGCTTCCCTCCTCCCTTGCACACTTTTCTCAAACCCGTCGCTGAGTTTCTAGCTTTGAACCCTAAACCAAAATCATCACTCTTCTCTCAATTGTTTGTCTAACTGGAAGAACGATCATTTAAGTTTTGGGTTTAAGAGATTCAAACTCAGTGGCGAGTTTGGAATAGAGTATGAGAAAATGGAGGAAGTTTAATTGAAGAGAGAGAGGAGTATGAATATACAATTTTGTCCACGTTCTTAACGGAAATGTTAACAAAGGAGCATTCGTGGAAATAAATATAATAATGAGGGACTAAATTAGTAATATTTGATATGTAGAGACTAAATATGTAAAACGACATATAACTGAGGACTTTTTATATAATTTACTCGAGTAAAAGGTATAAATTTTATTTATTTAATTATCAAAGTTTGTCAATTTCAAATACAGTTATGCAGAAAATTAAAACTACACAAACAGTCTTTCATTAAATTCAATGTATCATTGACTGGCTGACCTTTTGGTTGCTAGTTTGCTAACCTTATCTTCTTCTTCGGCCTCAACCCAAAACTTCTCCAGGAGAAGAAGAAGAAGAAAAATCCAACAATGGCAGGAACCCTGATGATATGCGGATGTCTACCTCAACCGTACCTTCTCCCTCTCAATCGTCTGTCTCACAAGTCGCAATGGGTCTCTCTTCGCCGGTCGACACAATCCCTGAATCGCCGCCTCACCAAAACCCTTTGCTTTTCCACTTCCGGCAGCCAACCCGACAGTAAGGTATGACAGTGATCTTCAGTCCATATTTTTTCCCTTCTGAATTTTCCCTCTATATGAAATGCTTAATCGTTCTTCCAGTCCTTTCAAGTACACTGTGTTGCAAGATAATATCACTTGTTGTGGTTCTTAGACTCCTTTGCCCCTTTCTTGATCTCCATTTAAATTGCTCCTCGATTTTGAAGATATAGAATTCAATTAGGAAGTCACACTGACCTTATTTTGATCTTTTGACACCCAAATTGGGTGTCATTATAGGACACATATCCATTTGATGGCCCTACGGTGCTCCATACAACCCTGAAGTCATTCCTACCCCCCCCCCCCCCTCCAACAGGGAGCATGGGGGCAGGCTAGGGGTGTGAGTGGGCTATAGGGGGTAGGAACCACTCCAGGGTCAGACATAGCATCGATCGTAGGGCCCTTTAAATGGATTGATGTCATATTTATGAAACTTGTCTTTGGAGTCATAAGAAAGAGCACAAGAAGAGCAAGACACACACACACACTGTGGGTGTATATTAGGTTTTTTAAAAAAACTGAACTTGATCGGTTTCGTTGCAGGGGAGTGGACCAAAGTGGCCAATCTTAAGAGGGTGGGATGTGCCCTGGAATTGGCAAACTGTTTCACTCTCTTCATTTGCATGTGGACTAAGGTGGATATTCAATTCTTGTTTGACAGAAATCTTGTCTTTTTAAAAGCTAATCAAGTTATTATCTGTGTAATAAAAAATAGCGGGAAGGAACATATTTTTTTTTGAGTTGCGCCATTCACTTGTTGGAAAGGCTAATTGATTCTCAGCCAGTTATGTTCTGACAGGGCTAATAGAGACAGCTGCTTTACCATATTCAGGAATTCAAATCCAAGATTTAAGCTTGGACGAGAAGTCGGAAATCTTGTTTCTTGATCAAGCGTATGTGCAACCTGTTCTAAGTATTCTTTATTTGTCGCTTTGGTTCAGAGTCTTATGGTATTTTACTTGTTTACCCGTGCAGAATCACAACTGCTGTCGTGCTTGGGGTTCTCTATACTCTAACCAAGTCATCTAAGCCCCTACCTGATGAAATTTATCGATATGGTAATTTATCTTTCGAACTTTTTAACCGGTCTTGGTAATTTAATTTCACTAGCTGGGTACTATCTATTAGTATTTCAGATTGGAGGGAGCCTTTCAATCTTCAAAGAGGATGGCTGTTGTGGGCAGCGATTGGTTTTGTTGGAGCACTGGCTGCCATTGGACTAACAGGGGTGGCAATGTCTCTTTTCAATAGTGAGCCGCCACAGAGACAGGTTATAAGTCAATCCACTACATTATCTCCATTTTCTAAGTAGTACAGACAGACTCACTACAGAGTAATTGTTGTTTATTGAAAATCTTTCTGTTTTTCATTTGATTATTTTTATAGAACTGAGGATGTACTTTTTACCAGTTTTACCCTTAGGTACTTACTTCATCTGTTATAGTTTATTCCATTTCTAAATGCTCCCGAGAAAATCTAATATTGTTATAGTTTCAAGAAGTATTTTAATAAGATAAATACACTAAAGATGGCACATTTGACATTTAGATTCACAGCCTCTCTACTTCCAAGACCCTACTTTTGTGAGATACATATGAGTGTATGACATATTATTATATATAACTATTGTTTCAGACCGATGCTCTAGTTCGTTTGCTTCCATTGATTGGCTCTTCAAACATCAGGTATCTATCAGAGATTGTGCCAATTTTTCTGCACCTAATGACCTAAATACAATCATGACAACTTCATTACTTTTTCCTTAAAAAAATGCAGCACGGCAAGTCTTTTCGGCATCACTGGTGTCCTTGCACCAGTTCTTGAGGAGACTTTGTTTAGAGGATTTCTTATGGTCTCCCTCACGAAGTGGTATCATTTCATGTCTTAAAACTCTAACTTAGAAATAGTGTTTTTTGTTGTTGAGCATATCCAAGTCCAAGAAATGGTTATCCAAGGGTTTGGAGCTAAATCTCACCTCTTAAGAATCTCTCTGGGGGTGACTGAGGCCCAATAGGATATAACCTGATTGTATGGTGGTTTGTGGGGCACTTGTCCATTTGATGATTTGTGAGAACCTGTTTGAGAATGGGTTTGAGCCCATTTGTTCACCTCACACACTCAAGTTTGAGTCTAATGTATTAGTATGAGGATAACTTCACCTCTTCAGCGAGTCGGGCCCCATTGACCCCACCTAGGACTCTGTTCATTTGGGATGTAAAAACAGAGTTGGATGTTAAGAAGAAAGTGGAAAGAGCCTAGAAAAGATTGGAAGTTAAGAATCACAACCCCCAAAAAAACAGAGCCCTAATCACACGACTACTTGTTGAAAGCTGGAACTAACTCCCTTTGAGGATGACGGGTTATGAGTTTTGACATTCTTTTATGTTCTTGAAATGAGATTTTTGTTTCTTGCAGGCTGCCCACACCGGTGTCCATTGTTCTAAGTGCTGCTGCATTTTCTGCGGCACATCTAACTCCATCAGAATTTCCTCAGCTTTTCGTACTGGGTATTGTCTTTTAACATCCGTAATAATCCCATTTTATTTTAAAGAATCTTATCTTTAAAAAAAGGGGTTGAATTTGCCTCATGAATGTCGAATATATTTAGGTACGGTACTGGGATTTTCGTACGCTCAAACGCGAAATCTTCTAACACCAATCACCATTCATGCTTGTTGGAACTCTGGAGTTCTTTTGCTTCTCATCTTCCTCCAGGTAAATTGATCTTTTATTTATTTATTATTTTTTTAAAATACTTTTTATATGTAAACACCTGTCTTGATGGCTCATGCTAGGTATGTGTTTTATGTGTAGCTTCAAGGATATGATATAAAGGAAATAATACAAGCATCTTGATCCAAAGGGGTTGACTACAAGTTGACCTTTTTTTGTTGCTTAGTTGCCATTTTATCTGTTAGTTCTTCATTGATGAATGAGGTGGGAAGCTCTTCTACCATGTCTTGAGAATGATCAAATAATGAGCAATGCAAGATCTTTTAAAGAAAATCTTCAAATCCAATTCTTCTTCATGCATATTATGGAGTATAAAAAAACGACCAAGTATTTAGGCCATGTTATGATCTGAATGGTTCTGATCTCTTTAAAATAAATTTTGTTCCGGTCTGACCTAAATATAATTATATTTAAAACTATTTCTGATCTGATATCGTCTGATCTCGATTTCAATATGAAAAGTAATACTCCGTAAGTAATAAGAATAAGTTAAAGAGAATATGACCTATATTAATAGACAAGTAATGGTTTAATTTCCGTGTCAATTTCAAGTCTTGGTTTTTTAATTATTATTATTACGGAATATTATTTTTATTTTTTGAAAAAATGTTATATATCATACTACTATATTACTACTTCCGTCCAGTGTATTTATCTAGTTTGATTTTTTCGAGTTATGCAAGACGAATTTTAAGTTTCAATTACTCTTAATTTGGATTGCATATTTGTATAATAAAATAATATTCTGAAAGTTCTTAACAAAATAATTTTAATAAAATTATTTTTGTATTAACATATACCCCGGAGTATTATAATTTTTGTTTAATTGAAATTCAAAATCTATCTTGTATGACTTAAAAAAGTCAAATTAAGAAAAAAATACTCGAAGAGAGGGAGTGTTAGTTTTGTTTCTAACATTGCAACAATGGAATCTCGTGTGGATTTTGATAATTACCACGTAGAAATTAAAAAGGGAGCACTTAATTACTGGCATCCCAACTCTATTTTCACCTCTGTATTTTACCTTTAGGTTTTTTTTTTAAAAAATATAATTCTCTAATTGACCATTTCAAACGTCTAAAAAAGTAAGATCCACTTAGAAAGTAAAACAGAAAATAAAAAAAGTACAATAATTAATCATGCTAAAGGAATTTAACATGAGAAGTTAGGAACCATTACCATGACAAATAAAGTCATGTCACCAGAACAAATTAGCTAGTGACGTATACCAAGACCAAAGTACATTTAAATTATGTCATATTACTCGAACATTCAGTAATATTTTTTTTATAGTACTATTGTTTTTACAATTGGTAATTTGTTTCTTCTTTTATTCATATTATTTATTGTAAAGAATTTTTCATTTTAATGCATATTTGTATATTTTGTTTCCTAAAAGAAGTTAAAGAAATGCTTGAATCATATATAACACATTCATAAAATTGACAAATTTACTATTTGTAAACCTCACTAAAAGAAGAAAATGATCCCAAGAATGCTAGTCACAAACTAAATGGCCACAAATCTCACATAATTATTATTTATAAAAAAAACTTTTTACTTTTAAATTATTTTGTGCTCTTAATGAGATCCAAAAGGAGCAAATATGTAAATTTTGTGACTACTTAATTACAATCTGACTTTAGCATTTCTTAATGATCCCAAATATTTTAAAAAGTAGAAATTTAAATATCCAAATAGTAAGTTTGTGACCATTGTGTTTAAAAGAAGTTCGTTAAATATTTATGTGTTGAATACTCCACCACACACATGAATTTTTTTTTGTTTGATTTCAAAAAAAATTTAAAACATTATTAAGTGAAAAATACATGGTTGAAATTCGTCAGAAGATAGAAATATTATGAACCACATATTCATTTTTTAAAAAGGAAATAGGAAAAATTGTTTTTTTGCGTGAATGAGGATTACTCCCCCGCTTCAAAATGAAGTATATACTTTAATTTGTTCAACAAAGTTTAGAGAGTGTTAAAAAATGATCAATATTTAGCGAAAACTAAAACACATAGTTGGTATGTGATTAGAAAATATTTAGATAAAAAATTATAAATTGCACATGCTCATTTTCAAAAAAAGAAAATAAAGAAGTGAGAATTTAATTTCGAAATATTTGGGAAAAAAGTGTAAAATTTAAATTTTAATTTGGAGGGAGTATCTGATTATGGGGCCCACACCATGCCATTTAAGACGGTGAAAAATCTCAGTAAATTAATGAGAACCCAGTGAAAATATATTCCACGATTCCACCAATGAGGCCGCGAGCTTGACTTTTTGACCTGGCCAAAAGCCACTCCCTTTTTTATTTTTTTCCTGGCAAATTTCCGGTCTCGGACCAATTCAAAGGCCGGTTTTTCAGGAGACTTATGTCAAATGAAAGTATTTTCCCTTAATGGGCCCTTTACCTTCAAACACACATCATACATGATCAATTTCTAAACGATTCAAAATAAAGGACCTCTTTGAAAATAATCTTAGAAATTAGAGTTAGCGTTCTGAAAAGACTATTGCCGCTATTCTACGGACAGCGTTTAGTGTTAGCATTTTGCAAAGTAATCTATACTTGTAAAATTTTATTCAAAACACTAACGCTAATCTCTAACGCTATTCTCAAACAAGCCCAAAATGTACTTCATCCCAACTTTATTATAGTATTTGGAAATTCACATTTCCTTTCGATTCATTCATTTCAAATTAAATTTGAATTTTTGAATTTTAATTGAAAATGGAAGATATATAGATTTCAATTTGAACTTTGTAATGAATTAGAAGAATCTGACTGAAATGTAAATTCAATTTTTTTAAATTTTCCAAACATGGAATTTGAGTCCAATACTATTAAAATTAGTTATAGTTTTGTTTAATGGCAATTGTTCATTTTTAATTTATCGAAAAAGTCATGACGACTAGTTAAAACAGAACAGAGAAAGTAATTTGCAATGACAATTATGAACATAAAAATCTATTAGTGCCACAAACTTATTTGCAAGCTTTGGGACTTGTTTTCTTGGACAGACAATGTTTCCAAGTTTCACAACATTTATTAAAAGAGTTTGAAAAGCATAAACACCATTCCCACACTTGCAGATTTGGTGATCTTTGAAAGGCATTAAAAGTGATAAATTAAATCAAATAATGTGCAACCTATGACTATTTAATTACAAACTTGTGATTCACTTGACCTTAATTACTTCCTAGGGTTTTTTATGGTGAACTCCTAGTATAGCTAGTTGTATTATTTCATTTGCATTTCCTTTTAAAAGGATGAATCCAACCCCGAGGGCCCCTCAGAACATGTCAAACGATGAACTGAGATTTTGTAAATTGAGTTTTGATTATATATTGGTGGCAAAAATTAAGTCTGCTCTGGTACTTGATTGTAAATGCCCAATGTACTTAATTATTATTCTGAAAAAAACATAAAGTATATAACTGTAAAGTTTCCATATTATTGAAAAAGTATATAGAATGTATGTGAGTAATAATTATTAATTAATCCGGTAAAAGTTAATTAAGTTTCCAATATGTGGTAACAAAAGTCACCACAAAAGGAGCTAGGCCGAACCTTCCGACGTACATACACCCCTTTGAATGAAGCATATACATTATAATACCATATATAAATGCCATTAAGCCACTGTTATTTAATTATTTAATTCATTCATTAATTTTCTCAACATATTTAATAATTAGGGTTTTCTCTCTCTATCTCTCTCTCTTTCTCACTCATAGCTAGCTTGTTGGTTTTGAGGTGTGGAAGCTATATATCTAGATGAATAATAATAATAAACTAAACTCATTTTCTTGTGTCTTTTACTAATTACTTGTGGTTTACTTATAAGAAGATTAGAGAGAGAGAGAGAATTATTGATTGATTGATGATCGATCTCGAGGTGAGTGAGTAAGTATCTAGGAGGATCGGAGCTAGCTAGGTAGGAGGATGGAAGATGATCAAAGAAGGAAGGAAGGAGAGGAAAGCGGGGGGGCGGTTTTGCCGGGTTTCAGGTTTCATCCGACAGACGAAGAGTTGGTCGGGTTTTACTTGAAGAAGAAGGTTCTAGACAAACCTCTCTCCATTGAGCTCATCAAGCAGCTTGACATCTACAAATATGATCCTTGGGATCTTCCTAGTAAGTATACTACAAATTAAATATGATCCTTGGGATCATCTTTTGATGATGATGATGATGATCTATATATATATATATATATATATATATATATATATATACCTTAAGTTTATTAAGTGTCTAGATCTTCTCATAAGTGACTTTTATCTTATATATCAGAGTAGTAATTAATCAAATCTTAAATCGTACGCACGCGTAATTATGTTACTCCTGTGTAAGATTTTTTCGGATCTTTTCATTGATGATCCTTTAAAATTATGCAAGTTTTTCTATAGATCGCCAAAACCCTACATCCATTGACTTTTGAGATGTAAGGTTTAATAATCCATTATTATAATTACACAGTATTATTTGCAATTAGGTTCAATTAATAATCCATGGGAACCCATATGATTATATATATGTGAGAATTAGTAGAAAGATGGATTGAAAGTGCCAGGATCATCCATGCATTAGAAAAGGGGATTGAAAGTAGAAACTAAAGATTGAAGTCTGAACTGTGAATACACAACTTAAAACACTCTCTGCGTCTCGATATAGATTACAATTTTTTTTCTCGCCTTTCGACAATAAATGTTTATTTGTATGTCTCCATTAATTATTTGATAAAATAAAATATTCGTATCACTTTTTGTTTTGCAGAACTTTTACGTAGTTTTTTTAATATGTAAGTTATATTTTTTTCCTATTACATATTTTTAAATAAAATTATTTTAAAAAACATGGGATTTATTTTGTAATAAGAAATTTGTAATCTAATTTGAAAAAGGAGGAAAGTATAAGTCATGGCTTAATTAAGAGGAATTTACATAAATAGCACTAAACATAATGACCTCCACTAAATAGTATCACATGTGTTTTTTTCCTAATGTAGCGATTTTAGTCATTATTCAAGTTAATTTTTGTCATCACTGGACATTATGGATATTATTAAGTGCTATTTAGGGAATAAAACAATTTAAGTGTTATTTAGGAAAATGACTTAAGTTTTAATGCTATTTAGTACAAATATTTCCTTAATTGACCTCTCAATATTTAAGCCATGCATCAACTTAACCTAATACTGTTGAATTTAAATAATGGGCAGAATTGGCGGGAACGGGAGAGAAAGAATGGTACTTTTACTGCCCGAGGGACAGGAAGTACAGGAACAGCGTGAGGCCGAACCGGGTGACCAAGGCCGGGTTTTGGAAGGCGACCGGAACGGACCGGCCGATCTACTCGTCGAGCGACGACTCGAAGTGCATCGGGCTGAAGAAATCGCTGGTCTTCTACCGAGGCCGCGCCGCCAAAGGGAGTAAAACTGACTGGATGATGCACGAGTTCCGGCTGCCGCCGCTCTCCGGCGACCTTCCCTCCCACAAGAGGGTATTGTTGGAAAAACACATCCCTCCCAATGTGAGTAACATATACTACCTCCACTAGAAAATCTTCTTTTGTTTTGACTTTTTTTAGGATGAAATATAAATGTTATAAAAATTTGATATATAAAAATTATATTCTAACATGAATCCAATTATATTAAATTTATATAAAAATTAAATATACTTTTTTCACAATTTTCTGGTCAAAGAACATCATTGTTTAATTTGACCCAAAAAAATAAAAATAGGAAAGGTTTTCTCGGACGGAGGTAGTAATATATACTCCCGTTTATTAAAACAATTTCATATTCATTTTTTTGTTCATCACACAGAACACTTCTATCACACCTAAAATATCTAAAATATTTTCAAAATAACTTTAACCCGCAATAAAGAAGAAAGCACGTGTCATTTAGTCTAGTGTTTCGAGTGGTCATTCAGTGTCTGATGCACGCAAAAAATTAACACATTGAATAACACTTCACACACTGTCGCTGGCCGGAATCGATCCTGAGACCTCGGACTTAACACTTGTAATTCAATACATTAATGGTGTGTTTTTGGTTTTTTTTTGCAGGAAGCATGGGCAATATGTAGGATATTCAAAAAAGCGAACCCCAATGTAACAAGGGCACTATCTCAACAATGGGCTGCATTTTCACCTGCAACTCCCCAAAATACCCTCCATGAATTGCAAACCCTAGAGGACCACAACAACAACATTAACCATGATGATGATCCCCCTCATCATAAAAACACTCCCCCTTCCACCCTCTTGTTCCATTGCGCCACCACCAACACCGGCTTCAAATGCTCGCCGGAGATCCCCGTGGCGGCCGTGCCAGCTCACCCCCTCCCCCACGACGGCCCCTCCTCCGCCGCCAGCTACAGTGCACTATTCCACTCATCCCCATTCACACATTACTTCAACAACCAAACACTCCCTTCTTACCCCATCACCCAAACTACTAATGACCCCTCCTCCTTGTTCCTAGAGCTGGCGGCGAGTCATGCCTGCGGCGGCGGGATGATCGGCAGCCAGCTTCCGGTGGCGGTGCCGCCCGAGAATGACGTCGCGGAGGGGAAAATGCCGGTGGCGGCGGGGAAGGAACCCTCATCACCAAATATAATTGATGAGTCCATTAGGTTTTCCTTCAATGGGTTCCCTTTGAATGAGAACAATAATAATGTGTGGAAGTCATCGAGTTTGGCTTGGGACTACCCTTCACCATGTCCAAGTGAAATCTCATCTGGTAGTTATTCCACCAACACAAGTTCCACTTTTAATCTCTTGTTATGAATCACTGAGTGTCATATTTCCTCTGTCCCGAAATAAAGTTTTTGGTATTCATTCGAATATGTACACCGGAGTATTGTTTTTAATAAAAGATTTGCAAACCTTTTTTCGAAACAGAGGGAATATTTATATAAAATAGAGCTTGTGTAATTTGTACTTTTATTTTTTGAGAAATGGGTACTTTAGTTTTGAAATGCGTATGTAAAACAAATTCCTAATTACAAGTAATTTTCTTGTAGTGTGTCTTGAGAAAATGTTGGAACATTTTTTTAGGTAATACGGAGTAATTGTTTAGAAGAAGACCATATTTTATATACTCTTCGTCCAACAATAAAGTTAGCTTATTTTTGTGTACTATTTGATAAAATAATAGTCATGTCACCTCTAATGATCTTTTTATGTAGTTTTTGAATATGTAATTTTTATTTTTTTAATTCCATATCATTTTTCATGAAAAATGATTTGAAAATAAATTCTGTCAAACATCATAATGCGCAACAGATATCTTATACTCCCTCCGTCCCTTAAAAAACTTCCCATAATGCTCTTTGATGATAGATAAAGTAGAATGTGATGGGTAGATTAATAAAAAAAAAAGTGTGATGTGATAGGTAGGTTAAGAATTAATAGAGGTAAAAAAGACTTTTTGATAAGAAAAGAAAAGTATTTTTCGGGATGAATGAAAAAAGAAAGAGGAAAGGCTTTGTGGGACGGAAGGATTACATGATAGGAGGGAGTATATGGTAGGGGAGTTTAAGTATAAATGTATAAATGGCTGGATGAGGATCCATCGTGTCTCGGAGCGTTCGGTT
This sequence comes from Cuscuta campestris, assembly GCA_900332095.2. Classification (NCBI taxonomy): domain Eukaryota; kingdom Viridiplantae; phylum Streptophyta; class Magnoliopsida; order Solanales; family Convolvulaceae; genus Cuscuta; species Cuscuta campestris. Next base: position 749,535 of record OOIL02005599.1, read on the forward strand.
GGACCTTTCTTTATCCCAACACATAACATCACTCGATTTATTTGACAATAATAAATTATTGAATTATCTGTTACTCCTTCCATCCCAATTTATATTATATATTTGGACTTATAGTAAACTATAGTAAAAGTAGAAAAAAAACTCAACAAAAAACAAACAAATGAACGTGCAGAACGAGTCACCCGATCCATTTACCATCCGAGTATTCGATCTATATAGGGGTCAGATTTGGTTAATGTGGACAATAGAAGTGCGCAATCTTGGTTGGTGCCTTTGTGCAATTAAGATTGCAGCACATAAAAGGATCGGCCCAATAGGAGAACCAACAGTCCAAAGGGGCACCCCTCACGGGTTAAGTGGATCCACATTGGCCCGAATCCTGGCGAGCCCAAAGAAAAGGTTGACAATAATCACATTAAGGAACAAACAAGAACGATAGTAGATTAGAACAAGAAAAGAGTAAAAAGCTCAGTAGAACATAATAAATGCAAAACAAACTTCGCGCACAAAGGTGTGACAAACATTCGACAAACGACAGAGAAAATAGAAATCTGGATAAATCTTGGAATAACAAAAGCTTGAGAAAAGTACATTTCAATGAAACCTCATCAAGAAATGCTAAGACATGATAATCCCAAAAATTAATCTAGAAGCATATATCTTGCACAAACCCATTCCCTGCAACTCATACTTTAGCAGCTTGCCTTTCCTTGGTCTTCTGGATCTTCAAAACTTTCTTCACAATTTTTTGCTCTTCGACCAAAAAGGCTCTGATGATCCTACAAAGACAAACACAGAACTTCATATGACCACAACAAAGATGTGTTTGGAGATGATCAAAAACTCACTCAGTCAATCAAAAGCTCGAGTAACTCAACACTAAAAACTGTAAAATTTGGGGTGCAAAGGGGAGTAATGTCTGAATTCGACAATGATAATGAATAATAGTTCTCATTTGTCATACTACTTTATAACTCAATTTACCTAACTGTCCGAGGGACCCTATAGAGGAGGGTTATCTTTTTCTACAGACAGGGAAAGCATACCGTTTAAACTAGGGCCTAGAAAGGCGCATGCAGAGTCAATTCAAGAGCAAAAAATAATACCTTTCGCGGACAGCAGAACCTGAAAGCACTCCACCATAGGGACGATTCACAGTTCTACGGCACCTAGGCAGTCTGGACCTCTTGTACTCAGCAGGTCTCAAGTGGGGAATCTGCATGTGATTAATAACATAAGTTAACAAAATAGTACTTGAACAATGTCTAGTGGCGGTGGAACAATGTCTAGTGGCAGTGGGCATTTACTTGAACAATGTCTAGTGGACATTGATCAATAGTACTACATGGGAAAAACTCAGTATGTTTTAAAACTATATAAGTAAATTCCCCTTAAAAAATTATACTGAATAAGAAAAAATTTTCAAAAAAGAAAAACAGAATAGGGGTAAGCAGAATGCACAATTTTGAAGAAATATGACAGTTTGGTGCAAAAGTAAATCTTGGCAACACTCAACAAGTGTGATAAAAGAACTACAAAATGAGCCAAGAAGTAATATCCTATTTTGATTGCTACAAAATGCAAACTGGTAGTCATATTCGCTTATCAAAGATCTTAACAAAAAATGATAAGTGTTAGCTATTCAAAGAAATTGATTAACATAAGTTTGCATCATTTCTGAAAATCACCAACTACTCACTACCATACACAAATTATGAATACAATAGTAAAGTCTGTACACCTATAGCTTAAGAAGTAAACAAAGAAATGTCAAGTTAGAGAGTACCTCGAACAAGATAATCTCAGAAATTGACAACTTAACAAGAACAGAATATTTGAAACAAACTAAGATCATTCTTAAGTATAAACACAGCAAAATTCACAAAAAATAAGCATCAAGTCAAATCCCAATCTAAGGAAATCAAGATCCAATTACACGTCGTAAATAAAATGATCAACCATTTCTTAACAAAAAAAACAGAAATACACATACCCCTTGGATTCTCTTTCCAGTTACAGGGCACTTAGGGCCGTTAGCCCTCTTCTTATGTCTTTGATACACCAGCTTCCCACCTATTCACACAATATTTGCAGTACCCACAGATCAAGATTGAATCTTTATTGCACAACTATGAACCTATTAAGATTAAATCGCGAAAACACGCAGAATCCCACACATTTCTACAGATAAAATTAAGAAAAACAAGTAAACAAACGAAAAAAACGAGAAAATGTTTGCATAGTGAAGGAATACCTGGGGTTTTGACGATCCTGTGCTTATTGGACTTGGTGGCATAGCTGTGCCTTGTCCGATAGACCAGCCGCTGAACCATTTTTGCGCTGTGGGTAGCTCTGGTTTGGAGGCGGAAGAAGTGAAGAAGGAAAACAGGGGAGGGGACAGTGAAGATATAGTGGTGAAGCCCTAGATCGGACGGCCATAAATCGGAATTATTTTCGGCTCGTATTCAAGCCGATGTAAGGCTGGCCCAATTAGAATATAATGTTGTCTTTGCTTCAAGATATTTTTTGGCCCATCCAATATTATTTAACGGGCTGCACATTATGGATTTTGAAAAGAAAAAAATGTTAGATTCACCGATAAAATGGTCACAGATTTCACAAGTTTACTACGGAGTATTTATGAAATTTAATAAAGAAATAAAATAATCTAAGAAAATTTTTTAAAAAAGAATTTAACTCACAAATGGTAGGTTTGTAAAGAATTTTGTACCATATCTCGAATTGTTTGGGACTGTTTGGTGATTTTCAGTCTTTTCAGAGACGTGAAAATTATAAGTCGAGAAACATTTCCAAAATGTTTGTAGATTTATATTGTCAAAATAATAAGTTTCAAGAAAATAGAAAACAAAGAAACGTCATTTTTATCATTCTCATACGACTTTCTTAAAAGATGATGTGTTACACTTTAAAATGTTACTCCGTTAATTAACCATGAGAGGTTATCGAAATACTTAATCAAAATAAAAAGATTATTCCACAAAACGAAAGATGACTTAATTATATTATTTAATAGATGATCAATAAAAATACATATTATTTGTTTTTGGTCTTAGAGTGTGGTGCTTTTTGTTGATTGTGAGCGTTTGGCTAAGGCAATTTCAGATGAGAAGACTAGTCTCTCATCTTATTTTGGTACCTTGGTTATATATTGTAAAGCCTTTTTGTCTAATTTTTCTTCAAATTCTATTTTGTTTGTTCACATGGAAGCTAATGTAGAGGCTCATAGTCTTGCTAGGCGGGCGGGAACCCAACGGTCTGTGGGGATTCCTACCCCTTATGAGTTTGTATCATCCATGACGATTTAATTAATGAAATTTGTTCTTTTCCTAAAAAAGTTCATGCAGTTCAGAACGCATAAATTACGAATTTTTTTCCTCAACATGACTACTACTCCCTTCGTCTCACGAGTATAAAAATTAACTATTTTTGTTACTCATTTGAGAAAATCATACAGTCTTGTCACATCTTATTTGCAAAACTTTTGATATAATTTCTAAATAAATTAATTTTATTTTTAAATTCCAAACCAATATTCAAATAAATTAAATTTGAAAATAACTTCAGTTAAATCACCATCGTAAACAACAAGCAATTCAAATTGGAACGTAGGGAATAGTTGATTGTATCTTCAAGAAACTTATGACAAACTGATTCCAAAAACTACTAAATGAACTAATGCAAATTGCTTTCTTCCTTTAATTCTCTAGCTGATCTTTGATATGTGACACAAACAATACACTTACCCCATATATATAATATGTACACAAACAACAACACCACTTGGGGATCACAAAAACAAAACAAAAAACAAAAACAAAAACCCACAAACCAGCTGAAATGAGATCAAGACTTGTTATGAATAGGGTCTGATCTTCTTGGAACTCTCCATTTGCTCGTCCCGTTTTGATCAAACGTCTCCTTCTTCTTATTCTTCTGAGGCCCGCTTTCGTTCATCACCACCAGCAAACGCCGATCACTCTCTGTTCCTCCCCCAGATTTTGAATTGCAGCCATGATCATCAAGGCCCATGCTTCTGCAGGCTGCAGAAGCTTTCTCTGCAAGAACAAAAACTGCCAACAATAATCCTATGCATATGAGACCAAGAACTGCCTTCTTGTCTTTTTTAGTAACACCCATTTGTTTTGTTTCTAATGACAAAGTGACACACTACATTATATTCCTGTAGATATCCTTTATATATATGTTGCAGAGAATGTTTGGAAGGGTTAAAGAATCATGAGGAGCATAATAAATCTGACATTTGATTTGATGAATGCAGACTAAATTAAAGCTGCTGTGGGAAGAATCTGATTATATTGAGGTGAATAAAGGGTTGGGGCTGTTGAAATATACTCACTCTTGTCCTCAAAAGAAGATCTCATTTGCTTTTTTTCCCATAGAATTTAAGAAGAAAAAAAAGTGATACTGCATGATAGAAATTTATGCAGAGGAGAAAGAAATAACGTGAACCATTCATTTCATTCCCTAAATGGAATAAGAATTTCTTTTAGAGACATTAAAAAATGAACAGCATAATATTTTTTAGGGACGGAGAAACTTTATTTATAAAAAAAAAGATGTACATCCCTAGTGTCTTTCCAAGGACCGATCGTACATTTACTTGGAATATATATATATATATATATATATATATATATATATATATATATATATATATATATATAACTAAACTTTTATTTTGGCAAAAAAAATTGAATTATATTTTTGATACGTGCAAAAACTGTATGTCTTTCATCATCGTTAGTTTGAGTCTGATTAGCACATTATCCCCTTTTTTTGCACATCTTCAAATTACCAATGAGAACTAACATCATTGAGAAGCTAAGCCAAGAATCTTCTTTTTGTCTCATCTTTTCTCTCTTTTTTCCTTTAATTTTTCTTTAATGCACAAATGGACCCTATAAGATTCAATTAGCAGTAATCTATTTCGGAGATATATAAATATTTATAAAAGGATAAAAATGTTGTGTGAAAACTAGTGGGGGAATAAAGCATTGTCCGGTTTGTCCCCATTAAGAGATTGAGATAAACAAATTAGGAAATCTCAATATGGAATTCCAAACTAGTACTATATCTATAGCCTATATCAAAATTACATTCCAACCGTTGAGTTATTGTCACATTAGTCGTGTGCCAATAATACAACGGTTGGAATTCCCAAATAAAAGGACTGCATCTCGACTTCCGTGCCCGTTGACCATCATCATGACTACATCCAAAACCAAAAAAAGAAAAAAAAAAGGAAAGCAAACTTGAAAATAGGCAATTTAAGTGATCAAAACATCATATATAACATTATGGTACAAAAGCTATACACCAATATGGGAACCCCAAGCAAGTGAGAAGTATGGGAAGATCCACACTACATTCTGTTGTTTCCCTACTTACCTTGTCTACAGTATCAACCGCAACGTAATCTCCAAACAATTTGTGTGTGTGTGTGTGTTCGCGCGAATTAGTGGCTTCAAATGACACTCTCGCAAGTGAAAAAAAGGCCAATTGGGTCTTCCAACTCCACCGTGTGAGCAAAGAATCTCGTCTGGTTTTTTTTTTCCATCTAATAAAATGACAGAAAGCTATGAGTACCTACGGACGCATTTAACTATATACTTCCCTTTCTCTAGATCGTACACGGTCTTCAGCTGAGGGTGATTTCTCCAGTCTCTTGTATAGAAGGCCACAAATGTCAATAGAACGAAAATGCCAAAGACCGCAATCAAACTTGTAGGCAAGTCACCCCCAAACATGGACGCAAACCAGTTAGAAGAAGAGCCTTCGCCCAAGTCAGTACTGCTCTGCATGATGAATGCCCCTAATGCCCAGTCGAGTGGGATATTGTCCACTTGATTCGCATAACCAATCCTGCACGATCACACAATTGAATGAAGTTATGACTTAACACTACTCTGTATATGGTATGCGAAACACCCAAATGATATTTTATAGCTATTTGATCTGTATCAGTTCAGATGATGCCTCGACTACTTAAGCTGTGTTTGAATGGAGGGTTTTGGAAGGGTTGGGAGGGAATGCTTTGAAGATTTTATGTAACAAGTGGAAGATTTACATGATATGATATTTTATAACATTTCAATCGCCTTTTTTCTTTTGAAGAAAATTTTTATTTATCAAGATATATACTAATGCTTCTGAAACCTTTCTCTTCAAAACCACCCATCCAAACGGATCCCAATGGGTAGACGCATAAATGCAATATAAATCAAAACAGTTGTGGTGCCATTTGAGCATTGTGCCAAAATTCACAGTACAACTATTTAGAGAAAAAGACTAAAGTAGGAGTAAAACATTGAAAATAAACCAAAATATGAGTTCAAGTTTTTATTCCCGAAATAGGAGTTAAAATGCATCTACATTACCAAGTATGACCATGTACATAACGTAAAATGCACATGTACAGTGTCACATTACCACAATGGGAACTCCTATTTAGAGAATAAAAACATAGAACTCCTATTTTGGTACTTTCTCTATGTTTTAGTCTTATTTAGGATGATTTCTTAATTATTTATGTGTATCGCACTGATTATGTTTTTGAGATTAAATAAAAGGGGAGAAAAACAGCTACCTTTCATCTTCCAATGAAATTCCAAGACTATCATGAAGCAAGGCCACAATATATGCTGAAGAGAAACAATAACGGAGCAAATCCTCCTCTGCTAGTGAGTGGTACTTGCTCCTCAACTTTGACCAATCTTCCTCACAGAATCTTTTCCCAGCATTCATCAGATCAGAGAGCGATGCCTTTGGGGCCAATCCAAAGAACTGTTTTTTTTTATTTCAATAAAGCTAAATTCAGCATTGCATTAAAATGTATAGGGCACAAAAGCACACACAATGAAACACTTCTGAACATCAATGTCCAGTAGGGAAATAACACAGAAGGGATTGCAACCTTAGAAGTATGGAAGAAATTTTCTGTAGCCAAGAACTTCCCCTGTAGCTTAGGTATAAATGCCGGTCCAATGTCACAGCTTTCATAAGCGCACTTCTCTGCATGTGAAAATAACAAAACCTTCATACAATATTTGGTTTAAAGAATTCGGAAGGGAAAAGAAAAGAAAATGACAAAGAAAAGCAATTTTGGGGATTGGTTGGAAAAGGAAAAGAAAAGAAAACTGGGAGGAAAAAGAAAGGCAAGTAAAACATGAAGAAAAAAATGGTAACGTGGTTTTTTCCAGATGTGTGAAGAAAAGGAGAAAAAAGTCAACCCCACCCCCCTCATTTTTTGTGAGGAAAAGGAGAGCAATTAGTTTTTTTTGCTTTCTTTGACTTCCGATTCCTTTATTTATTCCCCAAACCATACATAATGTTAGGATTCATTTGAAAGTTGGAACAAAGAAAATACTACGGAAAGAAGGAAATAGAGAGGTAAATAAAGAGGATAAATGGAGGAAACATCTGTGTGGGAGGGGGAATAACTGATACATGATAGGCTCAAACTCAATAAATTTGCTTTGGATATTTGTTTGAATTTGTTTTCTTAATTATGATTCATCTCTAGTACTAAACTACTCCGTATATAAAGACTTTTTGGCAAAGCCAAACATATGAAAATACTTTTCATTGACATTTTCTGAGATTTAAGCGTACATTAATTTAGTTGTGTAAAAGAAACAAGATGGCCCATTGTGAGAGGGAAGATAGATTGAAGACGAAAGCTCTTCCAATGAAGAAAAAAACATAGGCATACCTTTGCCTTTCTGCAATAACAGCCGTGCAGCAGATCTACACTCTGAAAAGTTACCATTGGGATTCAATGCTGAGAGACATCTAGACTTTTCTGCAGAATGACTAGGTGAAAATTTCCATTGTTCTGTCTCATGGGTATACCCTCTAGGAGTGCAAGGGTCCATTGGTTTCACACTTTGGAGGGAGCCAATACCTGAGATAAAGACATGAACGAAGCAAGATTCAAATGAAGAAGTGTGGAGGTGCATGAAAGAAAGTGGATGTTGTTTAGTCCCACACAAGAAATGATATTCATAAGTATACACTGATAAGAATAAGTGGCACATACCAAGATCGTCCCCTCTTGCAACAAGTGATTCCCGCAATAAGTCAAATGCCACATTCTGCAAAATTTCCCAAGCCATTCATTAAAAAAATGTGTCATGCAAAGTGTTTACAAGGTTCTGCAGATTCATTCATTAAGAAGTCACTTGGTAAGTGTTAACAATTTTTGTTTTCACAGAAAACAGAAACAAGAAAATGTTTTTCACAGTAGTGTTTTTGTTTTCAATTTTCTAGGAAAAAAATAGAATTCTGAACATGGTAGGAAGCAGGAAACTTGTGTTTCATTGTTATCGAATGAATCTTTCTGATTTAGGATTTTTATAAAAGTCATATATTTTCACGACAAACAAAACAAATCTCACACACAAAACAGATCTGCAAAACATGAAAAACAGATAACTGAAAACAGATAATATAAACCAATAGAATTTATCAGAAGTAAAATTATTGACAACTGAAAAAAAACGTGGAATCATTTTGGAAGAGCCCCATCCATACTTCTTCATGATAAATTTACCAAACTTAACAACTTTTCATGATTGATTATTATGCCTATCCCAAAAGAAGTTTATATACCTGGCCAAAATGAAGTAGGCTGTGACTGTAAAGGTTGTAGGTTTGATTCCCAAACTTAATTTTACTTGAGTATTCCTGGGGTAAAGGCTCATTAGAAACAAAAGTGACCTGCAAATTGGTAAACCAATCCACCATAATAAATTAACAACCCAACATTATCCAATACCAATATATAAATCAGAAGTAATAATATCCATTCTCACGCAAACAAACACTGTTAGGATGCAACATATTCATCCATAAGATTCTATTGACCACCAACTACGTCGCCCCCCTATGATTCATGATTATAACTAAGATGCAATAAACAATCAAAATACCAAAAAGTAAGTAGCCAGTAGTAGGAATACAAGATGGTTCTAGAACTTATGTTCATTTTCCAAATAAATTTACAATGGTAATTTCATGGTCATAATAAAAGAAACTCTCATTGATAAAATAATGTAAGCATACTATATGAAGCACATATTCACATCTGAATGAAATCAATGAATTAATTTAGCTTAAATATAGACATTGAAACCTGAGCTGAAGCTCCTCCAAGTTCAAGAATTCCTGTTGTTTGCTCAGGATTTCCACCAAGTGTTCCAAGGGCATAATTAGCAACAACCCAAGCATATACCCCCTCATCAGATCCTAAAACCCATAAATTCATCATTAAACTTCTTTAAAATGAAGCAAGTACTATGCCTTGCAGACTATATTTACAAAGACTTGGCCAAAAACATTATGCATATTCACACATGTAATTATACATAACAACTGAGATAGAAGCCACAGTTCATAAACCTGGTATAACAGTTGCCCAATCATCCTGGAACATAAAACCAGAACCCTTCAAGACTTTCCGGCAGACACCCATTATCCTCTCTTGCACCTCAGACTCCAATAACCTCATCCCTGCCGTGGCCATTAGCCGGATTTTCGTCCTGCCCCAAAATTCTCTGGGCACAATCTTCTTCCCAAAAGCCACCAACTCGTCAATCGCCTGCGCAGCCATCTCCGGCTCCTCCTCGTATGCTGAAAGCCCCGGATTCACCTTCATGGAGTGTAAACCATTTTCCCGGAAATTGTACACCGGAATTCCATTTCTGATCTCGTATTCAAACACGTGTATCCTCGTTCCGGTACTTCCCCCATCGATCACAATCCCGTAATTCCTCTTGGCCGTATGTTTGATCCTAATGTTCTTGGAGAAAGCGAAAATGAAACAGAGGAATGACAGGAGCAAAACGATTGAAGTAAATAATATAAGCTTCGGTTTTGAGTTATGTCTGGTAGGGTTCCGGTAAACGGATCGGGCAGGCCGGAAGTGGAGCTTGGCGGCGGAATCCATTCTGGGAGAGTCGTCGGTGATCACCTTGTCGGAATTATCCCTGGCAGTTCGGGCATTGGATCGGCGCATCAAAAAGGGGGGATTCTTGAAACATAAGAGTGGGATTGAGGATCTCTCCTCGGGCTGTCGCCGTGTGGGTTTTCCGGCTAGGTGGTCGGAGATCGGGAGGGCTAATTACAAGAAAATCCCCCCTCTCTCCCGGCGAGAACACAACCTGCGCTTTTCTTCTTCTTTGTGCTCTCTTTCTGTCAAATGATATGTTTCTTCACTCCTTATTGAATTTAGGGAGACGGTGGAATTGAAATGCTTTGCGGTCCTTGCGGAGTTTTTGAAGTCTGTCGTGGTGCTATTCTTATGGGCCGGTGTTGTCGGCCCGGTCTCCGGTGATGCTTAGGAGGGTTTTAAATTCATGCTTTGTTTTGATTAAAAAAAGAAAAAATTACATCTCAAATAATCTTACCTTTTCGTGCTCTATCAAAAATAATTTTACTTTTTTGTGCTCTTTCAAAAATAATCATACTTTTTACTATCACTGAAAATAATCACACATTTCTGCATGTGTGCGAGTTTTGGGTCGCCGTTAAAAAACTAACGTCACTTAACGGACTTTTTGAAGAATGCCTATTTTCGCAAATAAATGAAAGATAAGATTATTTTAGGTAAATTCTCTTTTTTGTTTTTTAGGTTGATCAAAATCTTTGAAAAGAGCATAGCAAAGGAGAAAAAATCATGCAAATACTCCATGAAATTTGAGTTTTTACAACTACATTCCAAGACAAGTTTTTTCCATTTTTCTTTGTATATATAGGGCATGTTTGAATATTGGCTTTTCGAATGATTTTTTGAATGTTCTAACTAATTTTGGCTATTTTGACCAATCAAACAACCAAATAGAATGTTTGACAAATGACTGTTGAAATTTGCTGTCAGAGTTTGAAAAGTCAAAATATGAAAAGCTAGGAGGAGTAGCCTTTCGAGTTGGCTGTTGGTTGTTGGAGTATAATTATTTATTATAAAAATATTAAATAAATAAATAAGTAAGTAAGTAAATAAATAAATATGAAGTAAAAAAAAGAAGAAACAAATGAGTAAATAATAACTACTTTCAATTCTTCGGAATGAAATTCTCTTAGAATTTACGAATATTTTTTTAGAAAATTAATTTTTTTGAAAATTGGTATAGAAAAAAACTTACACATTAAATAACTTTTATAATAAATATAATTTGTTAAATAGTCTAATATGGAGTACATCAAAATAGAAGGCAAACATTTATCATTTTTCATAGCAAAACTAAGTAAGCAAAAAATACTGACTCTAGGTAAAATATTTTTTTATATGCTCCCTCCGTCCGTAAATATTCTTCTCATTTGACTTTTCTTGGTCAAAATTTGTAAACTTCGACTATGATAAGTGGAAAAAATACATTGTATTACGATATAACTTTAATATGAATATATTCATTTTGAAATATAATTTCCAAATATCAAATTCTTATAAAATATATCCATGTATAAATAAAGATATTAGTGGTCAAAGTGCAATCTTGGAGAGCGTAAAAAGTCAAATGAGAAGAACATTTTCGGACAGAGGGAGTAATAAATATATCAAAATGGAAGGCAAACACTTGTTAAAATATTTTTTTTATATAATAAATATAATTTGTTAAATGGTCTATATATATTACATAAATGAATTTTCCTCCGTATTATATTGCAAAGCATATTATATTTTGTAAATTTTAAGTCATGTTATATAAATTATATTAAATTATACAAATCATATTCATAAATTAAGTTTTTAAATATAATTACACCTACAGCAGCTATTAAAAGTATCTAAGTTTATCAACCATTTTTTGTGAATAGCTAATGCTCGATCGATTAAAATAACTAATTTTATCAGTCATTCGAAATAGCTAACAGCTAACTGCCTGCTTTCAAACACTATTTGGTCATGTATGTCCAAATTTGGAAAGAAGGCGTAGATCTGAAAAAATAAACCCTAACAATTCGTCGCATAGGAGTCGCTGAGTTGGGAGACGATCGATTCAGGTGCAACCGCGCTCGCGACTCTCTTCTTCTTCTTCTTCTTCTTCTTCATTTTCCGTCTTCTTCCTCTTTCGATCTGTGTAAATTTGATCTGATCAGATGGCACTAAGAGGTGTTTGGCAACTTCAGAAGCTGGTGGTTAGCTATTCTGATTGGGGAGGCAGTAGCAGGGGTTTAAGGTTTGTACTTACTTTGTAATCCCTATGCAATTTATTTAATTCAAGTTTTACTGACTGTCCATTTGGTACACGGAATCGACAAAATTAGAATCGAATTGAGAGTTGAAATTCATTTTTAGCACTACCAAATTCGCATATTTTTGTGCTACCAATTCTATAGTTTGAATTCCATGTTCCAACTGGAGCCTAGGGTGAATTCTAGGGCTATTAACGGAATGGATTATCAATGTATTAGGGCATTTATGGAGTCTCATCTGCCAGCATTCAAGGACATCAATCCTCAGCTTGAAGTGGTAACCGAGCTGAATCGCAGGCAACATCCATACTTGAAGGGATTATACAGTAAGACATTCCTGAGTGACTAATATGCAATCTCTGAGCGATATTGTAAAAATATTGATTTTATGAGAAACTGAGTGATAATCGTGTGATCTTGGAGTATTCATGTAAAATCTCAAATTCCCGGGGACTATTTGTATGAAATTTTTCATAAGTATAAATATAAAAGGCAGTGTTTGGGAACTAGTATTTCATTTCAATTCCAAAATTTGAATTCTTGAACTTCAAATGAAAAGGGCAGGAATTTGACTCAAATCCAAAATTTTCAAGTTTCCCAAACATGAAATTTGAGTCAAGTTTGAATTTGAAACCCAAATCCAAGTTCCCAAACACACCACCATAACAGAATTTGATTTCTTGATGGGAAATCAGCACCTCTCTGAGCATATTTTGCAGACTGTTAGCTTGTGTCCATGAAAAATGCATTAGACAAGATATACATACAACTCTAAGGACAGGTAGAGAAGGTGTGTTTCTGAAATATGCTGGCCTTTGAAAACAAGAATATATGCACAAAGAGCTTATGCATTGGCATCTGAAAACCTGCAAGAGTTGTAAAGCTAATGTGAAGCCACTAAAACTCATACTGGCTTTCTTGGATGATCAGAAAACAAGAATGAGCGTGTTGTCTCGGTTAAAAACTTGACCCCGGAAGAAATTCTGTTACAAGCAACAAGGCTAAGGAATTCACTGGGGAGAAAGGTGGTGAAGATGAAGACTAGACATGTCACCAAACACCCAAGTGTCCAAGGCACCTGGACTACAGATTTGAAGATGTAAGACCAATGTTTCAAGGTACGATAATGACTATTTTGCCCCCCCCCCCGTTTGAGTGCAAAACTCGATAAGATCTATCTATGTGATCTAAACCTGCTCTTTTTTTTTTTCTCGACTCGTATTTATTATGAAACTACATACTAGCTTTACACTCTATTTTAGGTGTGAACAGCTTTTGTGATTTGCATATTGATTTGATTTTAACTTTCATTTGGTTAAGACTTGAGTGATAATTTGCCAGACTTGGAGAAATAATGGTGAATGACTTGAGATCTAATAATGAATTGTCACATTAATACATTGTTATATATACAGATGAAGCCACAAAATACAATTAGAAGGAAACAGTTTTACGCATACCAGAAACACTAGAAACAATTAGGCATATTATTATTATTATGGCATCATATGATTATTAGGCGGACAAGCAACCAACACCATATCTAGTGTTGGGGAAGACGAGAAACAGTCCACTGCAAATAATCCCCACCATCAACGGGAAGCTCTGCATCACTTCGTCCATCTCCTTCCCATGGCCGGCCGGGGAACAGGCAGTCCGTCACGCGGTGGTCGGAGAATGCGATAGCCGCGAAAACCACCACGGACATGACGGCGTGCACGAAGTCGGTGACCCCGACCTTGTAGCGGTCGTCCTTGGGGACTTCCACCCCCGGGTCGCTCTTGAACACCGCCAGCCCCCGCGGCGTGACGAAGCCGTAGTAGACTTTGCGGCCGTCAGGGCCGCCACGGAAGCTGTCGGTCAAGTGGAAGAAGAAGCAGGAGAGGGCGCAGATGGAGAGGAGGGCGAGGATCATGGTGGCGCTCACGGAGGAGCACTGCCCCTTGCCGTACACGCTGGGGAGGACCATCTCGAACGTCAGCAGCGTCCCCGTCGGCAGGAAGTTCACCAGCAGCGATGTCTTCGACAGTGTTTTCTGTACCCCGGCTGCCACCGCCCGCTTCTTCCGGCCTCCCGTCGGTGCCTCCGCCGCTGGAAAGGGTTGGTCGTTCTGTATTTTGATCCCGACTTCTTCTCCTTCTTGGTGCTCCATTGTCGCATGAGAGAAAACAAGTAATTACTCCAATGATAATGATAATAATACTGATAATTGTGGAAAATGGAATGCAGGGAGGGAGATTTGATATATTTATTTATAATTCTCGAGATAATTAACCACAAACTGAAATTTCTAATTTTTGAATTTGTAGAAGTTTGAGTAACCGTCAGACAGTTGAATGGGAAGGGGAAGTCTCAACCGAATGTACGTTGTAAAATGAAGTGTTAGGTGTATGAACCATCATTTTTATAAATGGAGCACCATAGGTATCCAAACGAATTGGTGTAAACAACTGGTGTATAATTTAGACGCTACCTATTTATTTATACAAGAATAATTTTTTTTGTATTTTATTCCACTAAGTAATGTAGAATGGAATTTATATCTGTTATTGTGCAGACGGATATGAAAGAGGGTTGTAAAAAATTGAATTTAGACAAATATTTCGTAAGGAAGGAACATATAGTTTTCTTCAGATTTGAGTTTTTTTTTTTTTAATAAAGAGAGACATAGCAAACTAAAGTTAATGAGGAAAAGCACTACAAGTAGAGAGTAAACGTATTACAAAGAATGCATCAACTATAGTGGCTACTTAACCATCCTAATCTAGTTTTTCAAACTTTATTACTATAAGTCATGCACCTCTGAGTCTTCGATGATGTCTATCTTCTTATTTTGACCTACCAATGTAAGTCTCTTGCATCTCTGCATGGTAGAAATCCTATTTGAGTATATTTTCAATGTTTTATTCTTATTTTAACTTTTTTCCAAACGAAATTAATTTTAGGACGCCTATTAATTATTTATTCATTTAACCATACAATTCTTTTTTTTTTTTGAAAAAACAAAAATAGAAAAAAGAAAAAAGCAAGCATAAACGAAGAATTAGAGTAAATTTTGTAGATAGTACTTAATAACTATGTGTTTTCACAAATTCATCATTCAAAAATAGGACTCATGCTTCGAATTATGATGTTTGGTCGAAATTATTTTCAAATAAATATAACCGAAAATTGGTCTAGAATTTTCTATTAACATGAGTAGCACGAAAGGAGTATTAAATGTTTTATTTACATAATATTCTTCTAAATAATTGTAAATAACTTGAAACATTTACTTTAAAATTTATAAAATTATTATTTTTTGTTTTATTGATTATATTCTTATTGTACAAAAATTAAATTTTCCCTCATATTTTTTGAGTTTTATTTCGAAAATGGAGAAAATTGAGAAAATATGAAATTAGAAAGGACCTCTTTGGAAAATTATTATAAGTTTTAATGTCATTTTGACGACCTTTAGTTAATGGACTAAACTGAATATTTTTTCAAATAACGAAAACCATCTCAACAGTTAATTTATTTTGTGGGCTAATTTGAGAAAACATTTAAGGTCTATTTGGTTGGAAGGGGAAGGGATGTGAGGGAATGTGAAGGGATGAAAAGGATTTCCTTCACCTTGTTTGGTGGAACTTGGAAGGGGAAGGAAGGATTTTATATTCAATTTTTTTATATTTTATATTTTTCATTTTAAATTTATTTTATTAAATCTATTTTTCTAAAAGTTATTGCCAGTATTTTTTATTTCGATTTTTATAATTTAAATTTTTTATTTTTTATTGGAGGATAGAGGAGGAAACTAAAGCTAAAATTTTGGATCTCTTTCTCTTTATATTTTTACACCAAACATGGAGAGAGATTCAGATTTTGTTCCGTCCCCTTCCCTCCCCTCCAAGTCTCCAACCAAACATGCCCTTAGTTATTGACCGCGTTTTACTCGTTCCGTCCTAAAAAGGTTGTCATACTTCACTATTTAAAAATTATGGAAACTTTGATTTAATTTTATTTTTTATTGATTATTTGATAAAATAGAATATTTTTGTCTCCTCTTATTTTATAAAACTTTTGCTGTAATTTTTAATATGTAAATTTTACTTTTGATTTATATACTATTTTTTAGAGTAAATTCGATAAAAGATCCCCAATTATAAGTCATTTTACATAATTAGTCCCTACATAATAAATATTACTAATTTAGTCCTAAGTTATTACTGTATATTCATTTCCATGCATGGTCTCTTGTTAACATTTTCGTTAAGAACGTGGATAAAATTGTAAATTCACACTCCTTTCTCTCCTCAATTAAGCTTCATCTCTCCCCTCGCACTCCTTTCCCAAACTCGCAGCTGAATTTGAAGTTTTGAACCCAAAATCGAAATCATCACTCTTCTCTCAATTATTTGTCTTACTGGTGGAACCCAAATTCGAAACCAGTAACCTTCATGGGTGAGTTTTAATGTTTATTTTTTTTGCAATTTCCTGAGACTAACCGATAAAACTTATCCATAAAGCTTATTGGTTTTGATTTTAAGTTTCACGAGGAAGACTAATAATTGAAAGAGGAATGATTATTTCAGTTTTGGGTTTAGAATTTCAAACTCAGCGACGGGTTTGCGAAAGAGTACGAGAAGAGGGAAAAAGCTTAATTGAGGAGAAAGAGAAGCATGAATATACAATTTTATCCAAGTTTTTAACCAAAATGTTAACAAAGAACCATTCGTGAAAAGTGATATAATAATTGGGGACTAAATTAGTAATATTTGATATATATGAACTAAATATGTAAAACAACTTATAATTGGAACTTTTTATGGAATTTACTACTCCGTATAATTTTTGAATAAAGTGATTAGAAAAAATTTAAAAAGTTATTTTGTTTAATGTAATGTTGTACGTGAGTAATTTTTTTGGGATGGAGGGAGTAATAGTTTTAGAGCAATGCTAGATTCACAAACAGAATACTCACAAACTTCACAAACTTACGATTTATGGTTTAAAATTTTATTTTGAAATCACTTTAGGCCATTTAATTTTTTTCATTGAAGTTCACAAATAGTAAGTTTGTGATGTTTGTGACCATTGTGTTTGTGAACCAAGCATTTCCCATAGTTTTAATCAGAAAAAATTAAAGTAAAATTTGCATTAAATAGGACTAAAACAAAATGACTTTCCCAATGTAAGACTTAAATTTTTTTATTCTCTAAATAGAATTTAATAATGACCTAGTGAGAGAAATAATGTCCTGTAATGATGGACATTTACTTGAATAATGACTACTTGATAAGTTCT
Source organism: Cuscuta campestris (assembly GCA_900332095.2). Classification (NCBI taxonomy): domain Eukaryota; kingdom Viridiplantae; phylum Streptophyta; class Magnoliopsida; order Solanales; family Convolvulaceae; genus Cuscuta; species Cuscuta campestris. The sequence goes on from OOIL02005599.1 coordinate 767,055, forward strand.
ACATTAGGAAATAAAAACATATGGTCTTATATTGGGAAAGTCATTATGTTTTAGTCTAAAAATTTCTCAAAATTAAAAAGATCCGCCGAACGGCCGAAGTCCCAATTCCCAAAGAAATCTATTGGTTTAATCTAGATCTTACTTTCCCCTCTACCCGGCCCGGATCGCCTACTTATTCTAATCCAAAACCCCGTCGTCCACGGCATCTCGCCATTGCCGGGAAAAGAAACTTCACTCCAGGCTCCGCACCTTCCGCCTCTAGCCGCCGCCCGCCAACACCACCGACGGCCGATTTCTCTCCAGGTTCGCTGTGTCCCGTGCTTCTTCGACCTTTATTTGTTCCAGCGATTATCTATTAGCTTTTCTCATGAATCATACAATCTTATTTGGAATTTGTTACTTGATATCCCATCTAAAGGAGGATTGTATGCTTGATAATGCCTTTTTTGAACATATACCTTAGATTCGCACATTTTGCTACCACAGTCGCAGAAAAAAGGTCCCATGATTGAATTAGCACGGTTATTGAGAACGTTGTAATTGTGTTTTCGAAAATGAATGCTATAAAAATTTTATATATCTAAACTACATCTTTATATAAACTCAATTATATGAAATTTATGTTATAATTAAGTATGTAGTATATTTTTTCACAATTTGTGGTTAAAGTGACCAAAAAGTCAAACTAGGATGATAGTTTTGTGACTGAGGGAGTATTAGACACAGAAAACTTTGCATAAATGCGAAGTGGATTTTTTTTTTTTTGGATAGGCAGAAAAGGAATGTGGAACCTTTGTACGGGAGTATATTTTTATTTTACTTGTTTGACTAGTTATTCATGGTAAAATAACGTGTGTGTTGCATGGAATGTACTGATTAAACAGCACAAAACGTGATTACAAACCAAAATCAGGCTGAATTGTAGTTAATCCCTTTCCAGTTCTGCAACCCTAATCAAACTGTAACAAAACTGATCTTCAAGTGAATGCTTTCAATTTCTATTTGGTTCCATGTTTCAAAACCGACATAAACGTAATCTGAACCTGAAAAATCAAACCAGAAACTGGTATACTCATCGCTAGCTCTAGTTTTTTCACCAGCCCTTGGAGTACATAGCAATTTTGCTATTATCACATTGGGAATATGGTTACTTTTGTGAGGAGTGGGGCCAGGAGTTGCTCTTCATGTGGTTAAAGGATTAAAAAGATAATATGGAGTAACAGTTAACAAAAACGCCACTTGATGCCAAAGCCAAAATAATATGCTAGGATATTATACGTAAATAATTACTGCTCAACAGAAAAATGCTATTTGGCGGATGCTCAAGAACAATTTTAGTGTAATAGTCAGCACATTTGTTACTTTCTTGCAAGACCTTGTGAACTCCCAGAAACTATATATAGGGTTACTATCATACATTAAATGTTGATAAGGAGCTGCTTCCTATTTTCTTGACTGTTGTCACTGACTTAACCTCGTGCCTTCAACTGTTAGTCGTAAATTAATGAAGTCTGAACCCTTTTTTCAGCTAGGTTCTCTTTGGATATATTTGCTATGAAGTTCTTGGAATACACTCCACTTGATCAGTAAGTCCTAAAACATCTTTGTTGTCATGATAAAAGATATTTGATGACCTTTATATACATGTTAGTTGTTTGCCTATCCTAGCATTGTGCTTGTATAATAATAGTTATTTTATCACCGTCATTTGTTTCATTTTTCTATCCAAATTAAAATTGATTTAGTTTAAAGTTCTTTTAATGGGAAAACACTCTTTATGCTTTCAGTATAAGTGACTTCTTGAGTCATGTGAATCTAGGAGAGCGCACGGTTAAGGGATCTCTTGAAGCTTACTCTTGTAAGTATTGTTATTCTTTTTGAAAGCGGACTATGTTGTATTTTGGCTATCTATGGATTGAAAACTTTTTTACCATGTGTTTCCAGGCAAACACACAGGGACTGATAAGAAGCTGTCTCTCAGCTTGGAAAATGAGGTGATCTGTTCTCATAGATATTTTTTTGTTGCTTCCCTATACTTAATGTTTTTCTTTTTTATTCAATTCCACTATTCACTTTATTTCTTCCTATATGATCTCAGTTAGTCAATGTTATTAAAGAACAACTGCCCTACATGTGTCGCATGTCTTACTTTTAACTTTCCATATTTGGACTTATTTCTTCTTCTTCTCTCATATGAGATAACAAATTTTTATATTAAATTCTACCTTTTTAATGTTATCTTCATTGCTTATGTAGTGATGTAGGTGTTCAAAAACTAATCTTCTTATAGGATAATTACCCATTGGCAGTGTAATGATTTATTATGAATTAAAATTTTGAATTCTATTTAATCCTTTCAGATTCTAGATTACCTTGGAAAGTCTTCTGACTCTGACTCATCTTCACCGATTGATTATCTATGTTGTAGATCCAGGTGGTGAATCAACCTAATTGGCTGGCCTCTTAATTTTGTAACTATTTAAATGGGTCATAATATACTTGTATAATTTGTATTCCAGCCGAAAGACATTGATTTATCTGCTCCTTACACTCAACCACATCTATCCCGACCATGACTTCAGGTAACTCTGTATGTAGATTTTTTCACTTGAGCTGAGAAGTTGGATTATGGGTAATGCCACTGTCAGCTTTTTTTGGGCGATATGGCATCCCACTATATAGTCCAATCTTACAGCATTGGGAGTGTTGTCAGATGGTTTGACAGACAGTTTAGATTACTGTTGCTCCAGGTGGAGCTGAGAGTTCAAGTCTCTCCATTTCCCAAAACCAATTTCCGCCATCTTGCCTGTACTGATTGTTGTTTTATTTTATGGCACAATTTTGCAATTTTCTGGTTTATCAGTGCAGTGAATTGCCAACAATTTTTTACGGAAGAAAACTGGGATAGTTTTAAGCAGACATTCGATACTTACATGTTTGAGGCATCCAAGGTAGTTAGATTATATGGTTAATTCAATGATCTGATATGGCCATATGAGTTATGGATAATTTTCTTCTTTCTGTTTTTAGGTGGTTCATGTGACAGAACTTTAATTTGTTCATTTTGGGAGGTTAGAGACTATGTTTATTAGTATCATGTTTTTTGCAGGAATGGTTTGAGACAAACAAGGACAGTCCTCTGTTGGAAACCTTGTACAAGGCTTTGGACGAGGTGTGTTTATTTTGATAAAACATTATGAGATGGTTATAATGGTCAGTTATTAACATACAATGGTTGCAGGTTGTGAAAATCTCCGAATGTGAAATTTATAGTTACAATCCAGAGGCTGATGCAGATCCATATCATGAAAAGGGAACCTTGTAAGCTTTCCATTCATATGACTCTGATGAGTTTGATCTTTGGTGCCCAATATGTCTATTCAATCGGTCACAAAATTTGAGTATTGTTTTTGGGTTAAATGCTACTTTCTGAGACATCTTCGATAATATTTGACACATGAGTTTTGTCGTGTGTAAATGCACTATTATATATCTACTTATTCACACGATCTTACGAGTTATGATCCTCTATTGAATATTATGCTTTGAGTTTTCCTAGCAATAACCCTTTCACTCTATACAAGATGTCTATTTTGATACCCTGCCATATTGCAATATTGGAATTGGTCAATTGAGGTTAGGAGAAAGGGGAGGGATTGGATTTTGGTTTATTGCTAATGCATAGTAAATGGTAAGTTTTGCGCGTGTTTTGCAGATGGGCGTACCACTTCTTCTTCTACAACAGGAGGTTGAAACGCGTTGTCAGTTTTCGCTTCAACTGTGTGAGGTAAGGTGGTTTGTGGTTCATCACTCTTCCAACCCAAAAATGGTGTCTTGTTAATAACAACAACAACAACAACAACAATAACAGTTGTAGTAGTAATAAGTGCTGTTTTTTTAAGGAAGTCTACTTTATTTATCAAATGAAAACGCACACGTAAACAAAAGTTATTAGAAGCATGGGATAGTGAACAGGACAATAATTTAGGGAGGGAGGGAGTAGAATTTACTCCATCCCAATTGAAAGTTAACGGTGTGATTTATGACATGATTGAATTATTTTTTATTCAATTTATTTATAATTGATTTTAAATTAGAAATAAATTTTATATATTTAAAAATTACATTAAAATATTTATAAAGTAAAATGTGATTATATTATTTTTAATCAACGAGTACAACACCAACAACAACAACAACAGCCAACAGGCGATAAAATCACACAAAAATGAGGGTGTTTCTATGCACACCTTACCCCTTTCGGAAGGAGTGGTTGTTTCCAAGAGATCTCATACTCAAATCACTAGAGCACAAAGTGAACGCAATACATTAACAAAGTTAGGACACGGACCCAAAACACACATATACAAACACTAGCAACTAGACTCAAATCACATAAAGCCCACTAAGGCAAACAAAGAGTCATACCCTATAACAGGAAATTGTCTTTTTTTTTTCAAGTAATTATCCCAAAAAAAAGGAAAGCCTACTTAACAACCTAAATACAAAATGATAAGATCATTTGAACAAACATGAGTATTATTTGGGACAATGTATGCATGCATGGATGATTACACTTAAAGACATGATGATGCATTTGAAATTGTATCAGCAACTTGGCCTTGGCTGATAAATTGAATGATGATGAAGAAGATGGATACACATTCTTGGATGGCATGGACATGTGATGATGATGATGATGATGAAACCATATATGATATGAAGCTGTGTGCATATTTCATCAGTCACTAGTAAATGGTTTTCACTGCTGATTTAGTTACCCTTTTCAAATCATCACTCTTTACTTCTGTTAATATATGCTTGTGTAATGGTCCTGTATGAAGAAGATTATTAACAAGAACTTGTGATTACTACTAGATTACTCTACTAATTATGTTGCCTTTATACTGAGATTAATATTTCCTACTTCATATTGTAGTACTATAGTACTCCCGCCGTACCAATTTATATTGCTTGTTACGGTTTACGATGTTTGACTGAAATTATTTTTAAATCATTTTATATGAAAAATGGTGTAGAATTAAAAATAAAAATTACATGTAATATATTACATCAAAAGATCTATAAAACTAGTGGTAACATTACTATTTTATTTTATCAAATGACTTTCGAAAAAAGAGAAAGAAAGTAAATAGAGTTTGACTCTGTTAATAGTAAACAAACAACTTAATTTAGGACGGAGGGAGTAGTTTGTTGCTACTGCTATCTTTTTGTGTGACATTAATTAACATTTGAGATTAGGGTTCCGTTCTCTTTACTTGATCTGAATAATTTTGATTTAATTGCAATAAGTTTTGATCTAGTCTAAATGTAGTTATATTTAAAGTTGTTTCTGATCTGATTTGAATTTATTTAAATAAAAAAACACGACCCAGGTCTACAGAAATATAGTCACGAGAATTGCAACTCAGATATAGTCACGAGAATATAGTACTTTAATCCACCAAAATATAGTCACGAGAATTGCAACTCAGATATACCCTAAATATAAATAATAAGGGACAGAATGAGAGTATTTTTCTTAGAATTTTATTGTATTTTTTTCTAAATAAATTTTAATTACTCTTTCCACCGTAATTGAAAGCTTACATTATGGTTTTAATTGAAATTAATTTTTATTTAATTTATTTTATAGTTAGTATAAAATCAAAAAATAAATTTTATATACTTAAACTTATAGAATACATAAAAAGATTCAATAAACAAGATGTGAATAGCAAGTAGCAACTATAAAGAATCAAACGAAGTAGTGGTAAAAGATTTTTTTGTTGTTATACTCCGTAACATTTTTCTTAAATTTCATGTAAATTGATTTTTTTTTTTTTAATTTACAACGAATGAACGGTAGATATTTGAGGAAACAAACCGCGCGTGATTGCAAAACATTGTCACTCCGTAGTATTTAACCTAAGCCTGCATCACGACTCCCGCCACTCCGTCCGCCAGTACGCTTAAAAAGAGGGGAGGTCGCCGGAGGATGAGCCGCCGGAACAGTAAATACCTTTTTTTTAAATATCAACATCTATGAATCTATTTTCTCTTGTATTTTCTTACCGCTCTTCGAACAAGACAGGAGAGAGTGGAAATTCGTTCAATTTGTTCGCTGAGCTAAAAAAAATCGACCCTTCATTTCTGTCATCAATTGTTCATTCATCGTCTTCAATCCGCTCTGTTTTGGCTGACAATAGGTTCCATGGATTGGTGGGAAGGTGTTGACGAAGCTCGTGTTCTTATCGCCCCAGGTCGGTCCACAGTTTCAGCGCCAGATTTGATGCTCATAGTTTTTATTCTCTCACAAAGCTTTTGAACTCATAATTGCAGATCCTTCTTCTACAAATGAGGATGACTCGGGGAAATTTTTATCTTTTCGGCATCCCAAATCTGGTATTCTTTACAACTTCTCATAATTTTTGGTCTGTTTCTAGGCAAAAGTTTGGATTTTTACTTGGGTTTGACCGCAGCCATGGCTTAAGTGGAGAGTCGAACTTACATGGGTTATATGTTTTTAAATATATAAATTTTATTTTTGAATTTTACACCTACAAATAAATAAGTTGAGTTGAAAATAAGATCGGTCAAGCCTCATAATGCCTGATGGGAAGAACCAACTTGGACGAAGGGAGTACCATTTTATGGTATACTCATTTGTAGACCATGTATTGTCTTGGTGACACTAACTTTAAAAAACAGGAGACCCAACATGTTATCTTTTCGTTGATGGAAATCTTCAAGAAGTTCATTGGTTCAAGCAACCTTTTGGCTCTTGGTTTCTTGGGGATTATGTGTGTGAAGGTAAGAAAGTACTCCGTATTTAATTTGAGATGAAATTATGTGATTTCCAAGACGTACTATTAACGTACTCAAATATAATTTGCATCCTAATGTAGATGGGCGCTTGTATATTGCTACTCCAATTGATCCTGTATTTGTTTTGCTGCCGCTTTTTGAGGAAGCACGAATGAAGAAGGTATGAATCACAGAAATAAACCTTGTATAATTCCAACTCTGCTGGGGTCTCAGAGGTCAAGATGTATAGAACCTTCTTACCCTGTAAAAAAGCAGAGATTGTTTCTGTTAGATGCATGGTGCATAACATCTACTGCCCGAAACTTCATTGTAATTAAGAATCAAAGGAAGTTGGGAAGTTTATTGAGTTGTTTTTATTTAGTCCATTATTTACCTTAAGCTAGCACATAGTAAAAAATACAGTAACTCTGTTAGCTCCTTGGCAATGTACACCTATACCTTCCACACTTTAAAACTTCTAAGAACCATATTATTTTATTTTCAACTTTAGTATACTACTCTCATAGTGGGATTTATCTTTCATGTACCTTTTGATTTATTCATTTTCCATATGGGTTCTTTTAGCATGCAGATATGTGATTATTTATTTTTGTGTTTTTTTATACCAAGCAAAGGCTTCATTGTTTTATATCTTATTTTCTCTTGTAGTATGGGTGACCCTTGGAAAATGTAAAAGTTTTTGTGGACTGAAGCACTGGATAGAAGTTGTTTTTGTTCATTATTAATTATATGATTTTCTATGCAGAAAGGAGACGATTCAGGAATGTTTAGGCAGTTGGACGAAATAATGTATGTCAGAGATTATCCTGGGTATCAGTATCTTTCGTCAGCTGCAGAGAAATCGATGCAAGTAGTTTGTGATTTCCAAGGTTATCTTAACATGCTACTCCGTATTAGTTAAAATGCTAAATGCCATTGGTACTTTCTGTTAATGGCGCTTGTGCTGTCAAGATTTTAGCTTCGAAATGAAATGCTCAACAATACTAATTCGTTTTTGCTCTGTTTTTCTATAAGCAGAAATGGGATCTACAAAGTTCTTTAGACTTAATGATGAAAAGGTGTTGAAATGGATGTGCTTTAAGGTGTGGAGTGTGCTGTAACCTCTTCTGATGTTTATATCAGCCTTAATATCATTACTATTTTTATGTCAATGACATATATAGCCCTGTCGTTCTAAAACGATAGTAGATAAACCATCAACGAGTATCTATCTGCATAGACACGCGTGCATCCTTCTGCTCTAATACTAACCAAATTGTAGGTAGAAGAATTGAGGAAGACCCTTGTGACTTTGGATAAGAACTTTGCTGCCCGGGATAAGAAAGATACATGTATGGTTCATATGATTCATAAAATTTGCACCTCCTATTTTGCTGTTATCACATTTCAATGGGATCAAGTTTACGTAACGGTCGCTTTGGATGTAGAGTTTTGGAGGGTAAGACTTTGGTGGGATTAGTTAAAATCTTGATGAATAGAGTATTTTAAAAAACAAATAAATGGTTATTTTAATGATAATGATGATTTATTATGTTACTTTTTCAATCTTTATAAAATATAAAATGTGTATCAAGAATTCAAGATATAGACTTAGCACTCCAAAACAATGATTGTTTAACACAACAACAACGACAACAACCCAGTTAAGTCCCACAAAAGTAAGGTTCGGGGAGGCTAAAGATTGTTTTAACTTGACGATTTTCAAAACAAAGGTTATAAAATACAGAGTAAAATTAATTATTGCCCAATGCCCTAAGGGTTTACTTGTTAAATTATTACGATAAACGATATATAGGTTTCTTCTCTTAATTTTAAAATACAGTAAAACATGGCTTCCACTTCATATATGCTTCTAATTGATGGTAGCTCTTGGGCTCTTGCAACCCAATATTTGCTATGCATGCTTGTCCGGTTTAACATATTGGTTGCTGGTTAATCCACCCCCCCCCCCCCACACCCTCACCCAACACACACTCACACAAAACTGTTGACTATTTTCTTATTCAAGTTCATGTTATTTGGTGAGATCAGTGACTGATACAGTTTCAATTATTGGAGAATACATAAAGGAAGAACCTTGGTTGAATCTCCTTTGTTGTGAATTAAGGTATTGCATTTCATTAGTTCAAATCTGTTTCTGAAACTCATTTGCTCTTGTAGTTGGTTTGTGTAAACTAAATTCTGGGTACTATCTGAATTGCTCCTGCAGGATAGACTTAAACAAGGAAACAAAAGCATTGGGCGCCGAAAGCATTCCATCATCTGAAGAAGGAAATCTTCTTGACCAAGTAAGTAATGAATTCCCAAATTAAAACCACATAATTTGAAAAATGGTGTTTTTTTCTTTCTTCTTTTCCTATTGTTTTTGTTAAATGAACTCACAAGACAAATACTCCCTCCGTCCCAAAAACTTCACACTTTCCTTTTTTGGACGTCCCAAAAAAACACTTAACACTTCATTACTTTTTTTTAGTAATGAACACGTGGCTCACAATATTTTTTCTCTCGTCTAAACAAATTCTAACCATACACAGATACATTTTTTACTTCACAACACTTTTCAAACTCCGTGAATGTCAAACTATAATACATATTTTTGGATGGAGGAGATACTTTATAGTACTTCGAGTCTTCGAGTGTTGTACTTGCTTTTTTCACTCACTCACGCTACGATTCCTTATTTGTTGGGGTCTTCTTGGAAAAGGGTCTACTTCTTGGGGTAGAGCTAAGGTCTGCATACATATTGCCTCCCAAACCCTTACCCATGAGCAGGTTTTATTGGGTTTGTTTGGTTTCATTTGGTTTATAGTTAAATGAACTCTCTCTCAGCAGGGAAAGAATGGAAATGATGCTAAAAATACTGGAACAAGAAGGCAAACCAGCAAGAAGGCCAAACTGGAGACAAACTCACAGAATATCAAGGACATGTTTAGTAGGGCTACAAGGAAAAAAAAGTGAACCCAAAAAAGCCAACCAAAGGAACACATTCGTAAGCACGGATCCAAGATTTTGTAAAAGCTAGAAAGCAGAGAATCCCATTGATCGGTCAACGTCACCCGCCATTCTTTCGGCATCACATTAGTATACCAAGAAATTGTCACTCCTGGCATGGAAATGCATTGGGACTAAGGCTTTCTTCTGTTTAGCAACTGAAGTGTGTGCTTGTATTTAGACTATGGTTAGACTGAGTTCAGTCCAAACTCTGGAAGACAATGTATCATGTAAGTGTTCATTATGGTCTAGGTATCTCATGCTTTGGTATCACTTCTTAAATCATTAATCATATATATGTTTTTTTTAAATTCTTTTTATAACCTGACCTTTTTTTGTTTATCAAACTTTGAAAAAAGATCATGGCCTTGTTTAGGAAAGAACTTTTTCAATTAGGGTTGGCGTTGTAGATAATTTTTCAATGGTGCAAACTAGTTTTGAAACGTTAAAACAATAAAGTTGTTACCAAACCAACCCTATACTTGGTAGTGTTGCACACCACCTGTTTGTGCTATATATAAGTTTAGTTTTGTCTATGACTTGAAAATAAAAAGGGATTGTAAATTTGGGGTACACATTTTTGAATTTAGCTAGAAGCCAAATGACATACTCTCCAGTATCCTTCTGACTAATACGTTTATAACCAACCAACAAACAAAAACTAGTTCAAAATGAAAACGAACAAAATCCATAATAATATAGTTTTTTTTTAATGGAATAATGATGTAGCTAGACCTGGCAAAATATGATCCGACCTGTTTTTTACCCGAAACCCGACCCGAAATTAGCGGGTTTTGAACACAATTTTTGTGACCCGAACCCGAAGACCCGTTACATTTTTCTTTATTATTCATACATAAGCCTGAAAAACACAACCGGCCCTTAAACCTAATCTCCGCCAATTGTTGCAGTCAACCTCTCACGATTTCTCCGAATCTCAATCGGCCGACTCTCCCTCTCCCATTTTTTCCGAATCTCTGCCAATTTTTACTGTCATCCGTCAATCATCCTCCGACCTCCGATGGCGTCGGCTCAATGGTGAGAAGAAATAAACACAGTAGTGGAATTCCTAATTTCAATTCATCATCTTCAGTTGGGTCTATAGGAAACTCGTGTTTAACTCTCTCCTAAAATTTAAAATCTAAAATCTGTGTTTTCTATTTACAGAGTATTGTTTAATCTGTTTTTTTTTCCTTCTATTTACGGAGTATTGGTTTGTCCTGGACTCCTGGAGTAGCATATATACTTCATTACTTAGTATGCAGGGACATTTGGATCAGCTATATACTCATATGTTTTGACTCCACAATCTCTAACACATAAATGGTGATTGTGTTGTACCCCATTAAAATCGTGCTGGTTTCTTCCTCGGCTGGTTTCTACAATAAACAAAGGACATTTTATTGTACCCCATTAAAATCATGCTTTCAAGTCTATGTGTGACTGACTATTTGTTCCATAAATTACATTATTTGTGGCTAGCTAGTACGGAGTATGTTTATTTAGAGAAGTTTGTAGTATTGAACTCTAAATTATATAGCATTTTGATAAGTGTGCTTGGATGGTTCATTTGGGACATGATGATGTTTAGAATTTTTTGCTATACTTTTTTGTTGATGTTTTGAATGAATTTTTTTCTTTGTTTTGAAAAATGCATTGATCACTTCATCTCTAAGTGGAAAAGTTTCAATTTCTAAATACGTCTCCTAACCCGTTGGGTCAACCCGAACCCGATAGCTCTGGGTCATGAACAAACATTCTTAGACCCGAACCCGAAGTGACCCGAACCCGAAATAACCCGAACCCGATAATACCGAACCCGAACCCGACCTGACCGACCGTTTTGCCAGGTCTAGATGTAGCTAATGAAATAAAAAAGAAAAATGTCACGTTTTGCAAAAGGATGAACTAGCTTCGAAGGAAATGTATTTGAATAAGAATTTCATACAAAATATGATCCCTCTTTTAACGTAGTTGTCAAGAGTTGAGTTTGAATATTATACTCTTCACCACTTCAATTCATTTGATTCTTCACGATTATTATTCATACAATCAAACTATTTCTTCTTTCTTTACACATTTTATTCTATTATATGTCATCTTTTGTTTTGTAAATCTTGCAATACACACATACTCCGTAGCTTCTATATAAAGATTTTTTTTTAAATTTTGTACCCAGAGTATCAATATTTACAAAAAATAATTAAAAAATGACATCAATAAAATTTCGTAAATCTTTCTATCAAAAATCAAATGAGACGCAGTGAGTAGATCTGGAAAAAATTGACCCGCCTGACTTGTTTTTTACCCAATACCTGACTTGAAAATACATAGTTTTGAATAAAAAATTTATAGACCAAACCCAAAGATGACCAAACTCGAACTGACTCACTAGAAATGGATCAATCTCGATTGACTCACCTGCTAATGTGAGAGTTTTTTCAAAATCATATATTTTAATATGAAAAATAATGTAATAAAAATTAGATTATATTTTAATTTTTTAGTACTCGTTTTTTAGTTCTATAAATTTGTATTTTCAAATAAGTTTTTAATAATATCGCGTAGTTATCGTACATCTTTTTCAAAAGTGGTACATATTTATTTTTTATATTATTGATAATAGTGTTAAACATATCTAAAAATTAATTAAAAACAACAACAACAACCCAGTTAAATCCCACAAGAGTAGGGTCTGGGAAGGGTGTGTGTACGCAGATCTTGCCCCTACTCGAAAGTAGAGAAGCTGTTTCCAAAGAGACCCCCGGCTCAACGTCGAAAGTTGCATTGCTTGACTAACTGCTACTTCATTAATTAAAGAAGCGCAGACAGTTTAGAGATCCATTTTGATTTATTCCATCACACCCAAAGCCAAAAAATGGTGAAATTTTGGCTCCATCGGAGATGATGGAACGCTAAAAATTAATTAAAAATTGAGTAAAATATTCTAAGAAATTTTATATATGTATTTTGATATCTTATTGATACGTTTTGTGTTTGTACAAAATGCAAATGCTAGTGCGAAACTGAAATATTCTAAAAATAATTCTCATAATCCGTTGAGTCAACCCAAACCCGATGATATTAGATAAAAAAATACTCCGGGGTATAATTTTCTATCCGGACTCAATGTCTTTCGACCTCGACCCGACCCGACCAACCAATTTGCTTACCCGTAAGTATTGTTTTTCAAAATGAGAAGAAACACTAATTTTATGAGCTCCAACCAAACACGCCCTTAAAAAAGAACCCCTCTCTCGGAGATCTGAAGACAAACTCCGCTCCGTTCACGAGCTTCTGTTCCCTCTCGTCTCCCTCCTCGGCGTCGTTTCTCTCCACCCTTGGGCCGAGAAGAGCCAATCTACTGAGAGTTCTCCAAAACCACAACCGGACGTCGTCCTTACTCCGTTTTCTCCCTTTCTGAACTCCACTCCGAACGGTCGTCCCCGCGTCTGAGTTTCCGCCGCGGAATTTCTCCACAGGTTAGGCGTTTTCGCACTTCTTCGCTCTCAAATGCTCTATTTTATGTCATTTTCAGTTCATTTACTGGTTTTTTTCATGAATTTGAACCTATTAGGGATTTAAGAGAGGCATTTGTGTTTTCTGCAATTTATCAGTTATAATGTGTTTTCCAGACGCGGGGGATATGCTTTGATTCAATCATTTCCGGTGCTCGATCGGGTCAGTTGTGCTTAGTACCAGAATGGGGCGTTTAAGGCTACAGTCTAACATTAAAGCAATTGAAGAGGAACCAGAAGAGTGTGAATCTACCTCCTCAAGTAAAAATGATTTAGCTTGCATGATAAATTCAGAGGTAAGTGCTGTGCTGGCGGTGATGAGAAGGAACATGAGGTGGGGTGGTCGTTTCGTGTCTGGTGATGATCAGCTAGAGCACTCCTTAATTCAGTCCCTGAAGAATTTGAGGAGGCTGATATTTTCATGGCACCATCATCAGTGGCATACCATCAACCCGGCATTGTATCTTCAACCGTTTCTGGAAGTTATCCGTTCTGATGAGACTGGGGCACCGATCAATGGTGTTGCGCTGTCATCTGTCTACCACATTTTGACTCTTGATGTTCTTGAACTGAACACTGCAAATATCGAAGATGCTATGCACTTGGTTGTTGATGCTGTGACTAGCTGCAGATTTGACGTTACTGACCCTGCTTCAGAAGTTGTGCTCATGAAAATACTTCAAGTCCTTTTGGCTGTCATGAGAAGTAAAGTATCTGTTGTCTTGAGTGATCAACACGTTTCCACCATTGTCAACACTTGCTACCGAGTTTTTCATCAAGCTGGAACCAAAGGCGAGCTATTGCAACGGATCGCACGCCACACCATGCATGAACTTGTGAGGTGTATCTTCTCTCACCTTCCAGAAGTTGACCATACACAGTCCTCAATAGTTAAACGGGGCAGTTCTGCAAAACATGAGGTGCCAAGCATTATTGTTACCTAGATTTTTGTTTGTGTTCTCAACAACCCAGTAAAATCCCAGAAAAGTAGGGAGATTTTGTGCGTTTGTGTGTGGAGTGGAAATAACAAGTAACAGTAGATACTAAATATTTATAAATTGATCTTATATGTGGTGATAAGTGGTAGAGAAAGGCTGAAAGAGTTTTAGAAGGAATTAGCTTAATGGCCTTTGAATAGTTAATGATTATTTCCATCACAACACTTACAGAAAACATGCAGCGGAAAACCACAGTTAAAACATGTATAAGAATTTCATATGCCCTTCTTAATATGCATCGGGTCTCTGCGTTGCATCCATGTTCTCTTTTATTATTCCCTTTGTGTGTGTGGTTTGGGGGGAGGAGTTTAAAGTGCTGACAAGATATTCAGTTCTGTTGCATGTTCTGTCAAAATGTGTGAACCAACAGTAGCAAACCTATGTGGTTGATATGCTGACACACTTGAAGATATGGATGGTGATATGAGGGCAAAAGATTCACTATTTTTTGGCTTTGGGGTATATGAAGGAATAAAGCAAAATAAAACTTTTGACGCTCATCAATGGGTCATCTTACTCATTTATTCATCTGGAAACAGTCACTTTATGTTCTAAAAATAGGGATTAGGTTGCGTACATTTGACCCCCATTTACCCCGCAACGGGCGGGAGCCTTTGAGGCAATGTGGGTAATGTTGTTGTTCTATTTGATGGGTAGTAATATAGTATTTTTTTCTCTCTACTGCAGGTTTCTGCCCTAGATGGTGGCTATGGTTATAGTAGTAAGTTAGAGAATGGGACAGCTTCTTCTGAATATGATAGCCAACTGCCTTCAGGAGTGGATGAAAACATGGTGATGAGTGAATATGGGAAGGATACAGTTCCTTATGATTTACATCAAATAACCGAGCCTTACGGGGTCCCCTGTATGGTTGAGATATTTCACTTCTTGTGCTCATTGTTGAATGTTGTTGAGCACAAGGGAATCAGCCCAAAATCAAACACTGTACCATCGGACGAAGATGTTCCTTTGTTTGCTTTAGGCTTGATCAACTCGGCAGTTGAACTAGGTGGCCGAGCTATTAGGAACCATCCTAGACTGTTGAGCTTGATACAAGATGAACTCTTCCGGAACCTCATACAATTTGGCCTCTCGACGAGTTCATTGATTCTTTCAATGGTCTGTAGTATCGTTCTAAACCTTTATCAGCATTTACGCACAGAACTGAAACTACAGCTTGAAGCTTTTTTTTCCTGTGTGATATTGAGGCTTTCACAGAGTCGATACGGAGCTTCATACCAGCAGCAGGAGGTTGCTATGGAGGCTCTTGTTGACTTTTGTAGACAGAAAGCATTTATGGTAGATATGTATGCAAATTTGGATTGTGATATAACTTGTGGGAATGTTTTTGAGGAACTTGCTAATCTTCTGTCAAAAAATGCATTCCCTGTAAATTCTCCTCTCTCAGCCATGCATATTCTTGCTTTAGACGGATTGATTGCTGTGATCCAGGGAATGGCTGAGAGGGTAAGCAATGGATCATACAATTCAGACCCACATCATTTGAATTTTGATGAGTACACTCCATTCTGGATGGTAAAATGTGAGGATTATAATGATCCTGATCATTGGGTCCCGTTTGTTCGTAGGAGAAAGTACATCAAGAGAAGATTAACGATTGGGGCTGATCACTTTAATCGGGACCCGAAGAAAGGGCTGGAGTTTCTCCAAGGAACACACCTGCTGCCAGAAAAACTTGATCCACAAAGTGTGGCTTGCTTTTTTAGGTACACTGCTGGACTAGACAAGAATCTTGTCGGGGATTTTCTTGGAAACCATGATGAGTTTTGTGTTCAGGTTCTTCATGAGTTTGCCGGAACATTTGATTTTCAAGACATGAACTTAGACACTGCATTGCGTTTGTTTTTGGAGACGTTCAGATTGCCTGGAGAATCCCAGAAGATACAGAGAGTGCTCGAGGCTTTTTCTGAGAGATACTATGAGCAATCTCCGCATATTTTAGCCAATAAAGATGCTGCTTTAGTATTGTCTTATTCCTTGATAATGCTAAACACTGACCAGTATAACGTACAAGTGAAGAAGAAGATGACCGAAGAGGATTTCATTAGAAATAACCGACATATAAATGGAGGTAATGACCTCCCACGTGATTATCTGAGAGAACTATACCATTCTATCTGCAGCAACGAGATCCGTACCACACTAGAACAAGGTGTTGGCTTTACCGAAATGACTCCCAGCCGTTGGATTGATCTGATGAGTAAATCTAGGAAAACCTCTCCTTACATACAGTCTGATTCAAGAGCGTACCTGGACCACGACATGTTTGCCATAATGTCCGGTCCAACAATAGCTGCCATCTCTGTGGTGTTCGATCACGCAGAACACGAAGATGTTTATCAAACGTGCATCGATGGGTTCTTAGCTGTTGCAAAGATATCTTCTTGTCACCATCTTGAAGACGTTTTGGATGATTTGGTGGTATCTCTCTGTAAATTCACAACCCTCTTGAATCCTTCATCAGTTGAAGAACCTGTTTTGGCTTTTGGGGATGATGCGAAAGCAAGGATGGCAACAGTTACAGTTTTTACCATTGCAAATAAATACGGTGACTTTATACATGCTGGCTGGAGAAACATTTTGGATTGCATACTGAGATTACACAAACTCGGCCTTCTACCTGCCCGTGTGGCTAGTGATGATGACTCTGAGATGATATCATCATCTGAACCTGGATACGGTGGGAAGCCTCCACTCACTAGTTCACTATCTACTGCACACATGCAATCCATCGGCACACCAAAGAGATCTTCCGGACTCATGGGGCGATTTAGTCAACTTCTTTCATTAGATTCGGAAGAGCCGAGGTCTCAACCTACTGAGCAACAGCTCGCAGCTCATCAACGAACACTTCAGACGATTCAAAAGTGCCACATAGACAGCATTTTCACAGAAAGCAAGTTTCTGTTATCTGAATCCCTATTACAGCTTGCAAGGGCACTCATATGGGCAGCAGGTAGACCTCAAAAGGGAAGTAGTTCCCCCGAGGATGAAGACACCGCGGTGTTCTGTTTGGAATTGCTGATTGCAATCACATTGAACAACAGGGACAGGATCGGTCTTCTTTGGCAGGGAGTTTATGATCATATTGCTAATATTGTTCATTCCACCGTCATGCCTTGTGCTCTGGTTGAAAAGGCTGTTTTTGGTCTCCTCCGTATCTGCCAGAGGTTGCTCCCATATAAAGATGACTTGGGCGATGAACTTTTGAGATCACTCCAGCTGGTTCTCAAGCTAGACGCACGTGTTGCTGATGCATATTGTGAGCAAATCACTCAAGAAGTCAGTCGTCTTGTTAAAGCGAACCCCGGCCACATACGTTCTCAGACAGGCTGGCGGACAATAGCATCTCTGCTCTCAATCACGGCCAGACACTTGGAAGCTTCGGAAGTGGGATTTGATGCATTAATGTTCATCATGTCCGACGGGGCCCACCTGTCCCCAGCCAACTATGTTCTCTGCATCGATGCAGCGAGACAGTTTGCAGAGTCCCGTGTCGGGCAGGCGGACAGGTCGGTTACTGCCATTGATCTCATGGTGGGGTCCATCTCGTGTTTGGCTTCATGGTCCAGAGATGCCAGAGAAGCCATGGCGGAGACGGAAGCTCTGAAACTCTCCCAAGATATTGGGGAGATGTGGCTGAGGCTCATACAGGGTCTGAGAAAGGTGTGCTTGGACCAACGTGAAGAAGTTCGAAACCACGCCCTTCTCTCCCTCCAGGCCTGCTTGACCGGGGTCGACGATATCTACCTCCCCCACGGTTTGTGGTTGCAGTGTTTCGACATGGTCATCTTCACGGTCTGTGACGACCTAGTCGACATATCACAGGGCCATTCCCAGAAAGACTACAGAAACATGGAGGGTACACTCGTAATTGCGCTCAAGGTAATGACCAAGGTGTTCCTAAGGTTACTCCCAAAGCTCTCCCAACTGACCACCTTCTCTAAACTGTGGCGAGGCGTTCTTAACCGGATGGAGAAGTACATGAAGGTGAAGGTGAGGAACAAGAGGAGCGAGAAGCTTCAGGAGATGGTTCCGGAACTGCTGAAGAACTGTTTGGTTGTGATGAGGACGAGCGGGGTGCTCGTTCAACGGAGTGGTCTCGGGGGAGATAGCCTGTGGGATTTGACATGGTTACATGTTAATAACATTATGCCTTCTCTCAAGTCTGAGGTTTTTCCCGATCACGACCCCGACGAGCAACCAGAGGTTAGTATTCAAGGTTTGGAAACCGATTCTTCGACTGTAAACTGATACAAATAGTTGTTGTTGATGATGATATTGATAACTGGTTGCTCTGCTTTGGTTAATGTGCTTTTTATATGTTGATTTGTGGTGTGAAATTACATTGCTTTGCATGATCATGATGATGATGATTTACTCCAGGGGCATTGCTCATTTTGTACATATACAAGTAGTAGTAGTAGTAGTAATAGAACCTTTGCTTTTATAATTCCTAACTTCTTAGTTCTTACCTACCTGTGTGTTGTTATTATTGGGGTTCTAAGCCTAGGCTCCTGTGGTGATTTATTTGTGAATAACGCTAAAATCCCACCACGGGTTCTCCATGGATGACAATTAGACACAATAATCATTGTTCACAAATGATTTTTTTCTATGTATGCATAAACCATATGTGATTGTCATTCATGGGGGCAACCGTAGTGAGTTTCTAGCATGTATCATATATGATTGTCATTCATGGGAGCAACCGTAGTGAGCTTCTAGCATGGTTGTACACTTCAACTTATTTCAAACATTTCCTGTCTGGAAATTCCTTGTACTCTCAACCTTTCTTGTACAAGGTACCCATTTTATGATTTCTGGTCCTTCACCACATCAATTTTCTCAAACAGTCTTCGTTCAAAAAAAATCATGAAATGAACAAAAAACGAGAAATCCATCTAAAAGGGTTGGTGATTTTTGTTTTTTTTTTGTTTTTAAAATTTTCATACTCCGTATCAATTAATTAAATCAAAAAAGTGATGATTCGCGGATTGGTTGGAGTTCACAGTAATGGGGAATGGTGGTTAAATAAAATTTTAATAAAAAAAATTGTAATGTACTACTCCCCGTCCCATTTTATAACGCCTGTTTTGGTTTATGATGTTTGACTGAAATTATTTTCAAACCATTTTATATGACAAATGGTATAGAGTTAAAAAATAAAAATTACATATCAAAATACTACATCAAAAGATCTACAAAACTAGTAGTGACAACAATATTTTATTTTATTAAATTGCTAACGAAAATAGAGAAAGAAAGTGAATGAAGTTTGACCTTGTGAATAGTAAACATGCATTATAATTTGGGACGTGAGAGTATATTTTTATGTAAATATAGTGACAATGGTGTCATTTGATATGGCCTCCCTCTTTTGAAAACAATCCATAATGTAATAAAATGACAACTCTACGTAGTAGCACCTATGATCTTTTGTTTGTAAAATAGATGATTAATGTGATCCTATTATCTAATCCCACCCCATCCCGAGTACATATACCATCATACATGCGGATGTACGACGTTTCTCGTGCATCCACTTGATTATTTGTTTTTGAGTAAAAGACTCTCAATTTCGAGTAATAGAATACTCATCTTCGAGCAACTAATTACTCATTTTTGAGCACAACTAAGTTTTATAAAGACGAATATTTAATTATTTAAAAATGAGTATCTAATTAATTCCAATTTTGGTTTAACAAAAAAAATTCCAATTTTGGTTCGAACCGAAATACAAAAAGGTTTTTAATTTTGATCCCACTCCAAGTTTTTTTGTCCGCAGCAACTGAGTCAACACAGAGTCAACTCGTTCTTCGCGTGCATTTCATCACACAACCACCGCATACTTCGCCGTGCTGGATCATCGAACGCTCATATCATTCACAGAGCGCTTCTGGTAAGCTTACACGATCAATATGTTAATCACACGCCTTTCTGTCAATCGGATCGAATTGTACTTTCGCTTGCGTTTTCTCAGTGATCTAGGGTTGCACTGAGTATTCACTGGTTTGATTTCATGCATTTGAACGAAATCTTTCGGTTAATTTGTTTTCCAGGTGGAATTGGAGCGCGAGAGAGATGAGTGAGGTGTTTGAAGGTTACGAGAGACAGTACTGCGAGCTGTCCGTCAATTTGTCTAAGAAATGCAACTCTGCTGCTCTTCTTCCTCTTGGAGGTATGAATTCAACTTGATCTGTGTTTACCTTCTGAATATTTCTTTCTTTCCTTTCATTTTGTGCTTTTTTTTTTGTAAAATCAGATTCTATGTGATTCGATGTTGTGTCTTGCATTATTTGTTTTTCCAGTAATAATCTCAGTTTTATAATGGTAGGGACTTGTAGAGTTATAGAATCCACATTTTGTATCTTGTATTCTTGTTTACAAATATATGAGTTTTTTTCCCTTTGATTATCATTTTTCGGTTTATAAATCTTTTTTTTTCTTCCCATTTCCATAAGAAGATCCAAGGAAGCTTATGATTTCTGAGCTCACAGTAGGGTTGGATGAAGCAGATGTGCTGGTAACTTTCACTCTCTTCTCTTAGTTGCTGATGTGCACAATTTCTCATTCATTATTGTGAAGTTTAATGCTGGCTGGGTTTCCTCAGATTCGGAAAATGGACCTTGAAGCAAGAAGTTTGCAACCAAGTCTGAAAGCTGCTCTTCTTGCTAAGCTAAGGGAATATAAATCTGACCTTAATAAGCTGAAAAGGGAAGTGAAAAAGCTAGCGTCTAGTAGTTTCGATCAGGCTGCCCATGAAGCTTTGCTGGAGTCCGATGTGGCAGATGGACATGCAGTATGTACAAGTTCTCTTCATTTTAGTTTTCTTTCTTAAATCCTTCCTAGATTTTAAAAAAATAATCATTGTCTAATGTTTAGCAGCTTTCATTGAAACAGAAGCCGAAAAAGAAATGAAATTACCCTGTATTATGTTTATACTTATTGAGTTATAGTGATTCTAAAGCATTTTATTTTATGCCTGGTATGGGTTTTTCTTTTAAGTGCTGTTGAAGATGATTATTGATGTTTTCAGGCTTCTGCAAATCAAAGAGAGCGATTGACGATGTCCACTGAGAGGCTAAATAGGTCTAGTGACAGAATCATGGAGAGCCGGAGGCTTGCTTTAGAGACAGAGGAGCTTGGTGTCTCAATTCTTGAAGATCTTCACCAGCAGCGTGAAACACTGTTACACTCCCATAACAAGGCATGTTCACACTTACAATTTCAACCCACACTTTGTTTAGGAACTAAAAAAAATGCAGGGGGGGAAATAGAGGATAAAATTTAGTAGAAATTCGGAAGGAAAATGTAGGGAAACAAAACATTGGCTCAGAATAGAAATAGTATGAACCTGACAACTATGGAGTAGTATTTCTTTAAAACGAGAGTACCAGATTACCAATAAAGAAATGCAAAAGTTTTTTATGGGACAAAGGCATAGGTGAAGTTTTATCAAACAACAAACATGTTAATTATTCAGATCATGTTTCATGATTTGTAGGTTGATTTACAACATCATCTTGTAATGGAATATGACATTAACTAATAATTGAAACTCTTCTCAGTTCTCCGCTTCATGATATTTTCCATGGACATTATTAGACTTTTCATCTTTTTTTTTGACGGCATTAGACTTTTCATCTCGTTGTGATGGAAGAACATCTAAAATAAAACATTACCACTGCGTTAATTAATTAATTTTGTATAATTAATTGCCTCCATAAATTTAATGCCACCGACCCCAAAAAGTTGGGATTGAGGTGCTTATAAATGAAGATAAATTTGTACCCCACATCCTGAAATGAACTTTGATAATTTCCTTTTTTGTCGTGCCAAAATAAATTTTAAGCCTCTCTCATTTCCCTTTTTGGAAATAAATGTGGCTCACAACATTCCCCTCTTCTAAACAAATTTCAACTATACACTTCTCGCTTTTTGTGAAACCAAAACATTTAAGTTCAATTTTGGACAGAGGAAGCATTTTCGTTTACATTTTTTTAGGTAAACTGAAAACAAGAAATTAACTTAAGCATTTTCTATTTTCCTTTCCCTAACATCTTTTCAGGATCCGAACACAACTTAATGTTCTTTTTAGTTGGAAAGATATGGCAATTACTTAGGTTATGGTAACAAAATGATTGTGTTGGTTTTGCAGCTTCACGGTGTGGATGAAGCCATTGACAAGAGCAAGAAGATCTTGACTTCCATGTCGAGACGCATAAGCCGTAACAAGATGATCATTGGAGCCGTGGTTGCTGCCCTTGTCATATCTATCATCATCATCCTGTATTTCAAACTTTCTCATTAACTCCAACTTTCTATGTACATATTTTGTCATCATCAACACCCCAACTGGTACCCAGAGTTTACCATTGCAGTTGCTTATACAACATATATTTGCAGTATCCTATCTCTTCTTTTCAGTTTGGTCCTTGCTGAGAAGTTATTTTTTCTACGAAGAATGATTCGACTGCAATGTGGTTGGCCTTTGCCTATCATATTCAGTTTTGGCTTTTACATGTTTTCACATGCATCACTTTCTAAAGTTTTGAACCCCCATATTTTTGTGGCATGTGTCGTGTTATACCGAGGCAGTAGCCAGTTGTGATGGTATTATGTTGTTTCTTGTGCTTCTATTCTCCATATTGCCCCTTGTTGAATTGTCCCAAGGGTATCCACTAATGCAACAACAACAACAACTATATACGATTTTTACACATTCAACGTGGTGTTCGGTATGAAAAGTTCTTGTGGACTTTGAACATTGAAAAAGAGAATGAAGGTTTACACAAAAGAGAGGAATGGGAGTTTCTTTGTGGATTTTACACATTTTTTCATGCTCTCTTGATATGGTAACTCACTGGCCCATAAAAAAAATAACGGGTTAGGTATAAACAAAGAAGTTTCCCCAAATATAAGAACGGTTTCCCAAATAACTTACGGCGAGAGTTAAACTTGGTATTAGTACCCGCTACCAACAAGGTTTGGAATGAATCCAAATGACGTTCGATAATAAGTTCGATCAAAGAAAGTTTTCTACATGTATGCGTGACGATAATAGTAATCCAAACCTTAAGGATCTATTTGGATGAAGGGGTTTGGATGAAGGGTTTTGGCGCTGAGCCCAACACACACATACACGCACACCAACGGATATATCTTAAGGATCTGTTTGGATGAAGCATTCTGGCGCTAAGCCCAACACACACATACACGCACACCAACGGATATATCCTACGTAGTATACTGTAATTGAATTACACCCTTCAAAGTATTCTCTTCCAAAGCCCTTCATCCAAACGGGAACTTGACAATCAATTCACTCGGTAAACGATTGGTGTGTGGGATGCCATTGAACCTAGATCTAGCATGACCAAACCACATAAGAAAATCAACAAAGGAATGCCCTTGATGCAACACATCCCACATCAGAAGCCTAAGTTGCACGAGACGATGACATTGTCAAGAACATGAAAACACAAACTTTTTCAAATTTTACAAAGAATACGGGTGCCGAGAAGGGCACTTGTTTCAAGAATCCGTGCAACATAGTCAGAAACTTTTGGTCTTAACAGAGTATAGATTGACTCCAAGAAATGTTAGAGCACAAAACACCATTAACAGAAACCATCAAGCCAAGCATGTCAAGTTGGTGATCATATATGAATGGATCAACTCAGTTACTTTGGATACAATTATTTGGAAAATTATCAATGTTAGGAACAAACTCACATCTCATCTGCACTTAACATCCCCTCTCAATCAAAACCATTGTGTAGCTGGAAATAACAGCATTGATATAGTAGTAACAATAAACAAAAAGAAGATAAACAAAACTTCTGGTTACCAATTTCAAGACTCCTCTTTTTTCTTAGAACCCTCCTGTTCGGCATTTCCTTCCTCGGCTTTCTCCTTCTCCTTCTTCTCCTCCTCCAATTCTCTGATGGCCTCGGCCTCGGCCTCCTTCTCGGCAACCAAAAGTGGGCCATAGTAATCTTCATGAGCTTCCATACACTTCTTCAGAGCAGAGGTTTCCTTAAAGCATTTTTCCACAATGTCCTCTTTGTTCTTC
This sequence comes from Cuscuta campestris, assembly GCA_900332095.2. NCBI lineage: Eukaryota > Viridiplantae > Streptophyta > Magnoliopsida > Solanales > Convolvulaceae > Cuscuta > Cuscuta campestris. The sequence goes on from OOIL02005599.1 coordinate 791,489, forward strand.
TCCCCCTCGTCCACGCACTTCTCCCAATCGATGAACGTTTCCCTGCAACCGCCCCCCTTCATGAACAAGCAAAACCCACATTCTCCTTTTTCCTCCTCGTCCTCCTCCTCCCCTTCCGCCGCCCCCGCGGCGGCGATTCCATCTTCTTGGGATTCTTGATCGTTCTTTGGGGGATCTGGAGATTCGCCGATCGGGGGTTGAGAACCTAGGGTTTCCGGTTCCGGGTTGACGCCGTTTGGCCCGGATTTTGAGGGAGGCGTCGTGGTTGGCTGGCCGGGGTTTGGTTTTGCGGCGGAGAGATTGTTGTCTTCCATGGCCGCCGCTGCTCTGCTCTCTCGTAAACCCATACCCACAAAATGTGTAAAACCTCAGAATGAATGTCTTTGGACGCTCAACTCATAATTCTGGTCCGGGCCGCCCGAAACTCCGTTTCAGAGCCCATTAAGGTGTATTGTTAAAATACTCCTCGTGTATAATTTTAGAGCTCCTTTGGTAAATTTTGAAGATATAGTAAGTTATGAGTTATGAAATCTGTGAGAAATAATATGAGTTTTGAAATCTGAAATGAACTTGTTTAAAAAGATTTAAAATCATGATTTAATTAGTGATAAGCGGGGGTGACCGATAACGGGAGTGGTTGGTGACAGTGGTAGTCGGTGACGGAGCATCAATGGTTGAAAGAGATATCTAACTCCCATATTGATATCTCTCAAATTCGAAAGATATCGAACCTCTATTTGAAGGCTTTATGATATCTGGAGATATCAAATTCGATATATCTTTTAGTTTCACCAGACACCCAAAAAGAACTTTGATTTTTGGAGATATCAAAACTCATATATTATTTTCCCAGCAAACACACCCTTATAGTACTTTCCGTGCATACAATTTTTATGGATCTTCTCACATAAAAAATCTATTTTTTTATTTTTCTTATTAAAAAAATGGACGCTTATTTAAGCAGTAAAAAATGCTTATTTTACTCACCAAATTCTCTTCATCTCAGTATATTAATTCAATTTGACATTTTCAAATTAAACTGAAACAATTTAAGTAAAAAATCACTCCGAATAAGAGTAAAACATACTTCATCGGATCCTAAAAACTATTCATGTTTTGACTTTCTTGACAAGTATTGATATTCTTTGACCGCAAATTATAAAAAAAATATTGAATTATAATACTCCCTCCGTCCACCTAAGATCTTCTCATTACGCGTTACGAGGCTTGACCGACTTTATTTTTAATTCAATTTAATTGATTATAGGAGTAAAATTTTAAAATAAAATTTATATAGTAATAAACTACATGAAAAGTTCTATAAAACTAGAGGTGACAAGACTATATTATTTTATGAAATGACTAGTAAAAATGAGCAAACAAACTGAGTGAAGTTTGACCCTGTGAATAGTGACTGGGAAGATCTATGGTGGACAGAGAGAGTATAAATTCAATATAACTAGGTTCATCTTATAATATAGCTTTCATATATATATCAAATTTTTATAACATTTATATATTTAAATTATGTTTAGTTTATGATCAAAGAATGTCAATGTTTGACTAAAAAAGTAAAAAAAAGTAGAGTTTTTAGAAACCAAGAAGTATCATTCATCCTCAAAATAGAAATTCTATATTTTTATATTCGAAAAATATCTTATCCCAACCAAACACACTCTAGAAGTGAGGTGGGGTTTTGTAGTGGGTTTTGATCGAGGTGGGGAGGGAGAGATGGGGTACGGTTACTCTTAAAATTTGTTAGAATGAGTGGACTAATTTGTTATTGTAAAAGGAAAGAGATGATTTGGGTATATTTGGGAAGATATTTTTGTATATATTAGTTTTGGTAGTTTCCTTGTATAGTGATTCATTTTCCTTTGTTAACTAGGATTCTCCACTATATATGTATGCCTTAAGTTGTATATTGAAACACAGAAATGATACGAGAGATTTTCCTCTTAAACAATTCTTACATGGTATCAAAGCCAAAACTCTAGGAATTTCCGCACGATCGCCCGGCATCGCGTCCATCGATCATTGGCCGTTTTTGCTGCCGAGAAGACCGGAACGGTCGACCGTCTGTGCATAACGGTCGAAGACATCGACCGTCCCGACGGCAGAATCTTCAACTGCTGCTGTTTTTGACCCAATTCTTGAACTCTGTCATCTGGTATGTCTGAAGAAACACCTATGAAGATTATTTCCAGTAAGAAGAATGAAGAACGAGAGGAGGAGGAGGTTGGGGTGCGACGTCGTCGTATCTCCCCTTACGATTTGTCTCCGAGCGACAATCCGGGTATGATCTTGACCCATGTCGTTCTAAAGGGAGATAATTATGATGAGTGGTCCAAATCTCTGCGCTTAGCTCTTCGAGCACGCAAGAAATTTGGATTTGTTGATGGAACAATTGAGATGCCAGATCCCGATTTAGAAGATTTTGACGATTGGTGGACAAACCATTCACTGTTGGTCTCTTGGATTCGGAACACGATTGATCCAACCTTGAGATCCAGCATATCTTTTATGGAAAAGGCTTCAGATCTATGGAATGAGTTGAAGGCTCGTTTCTCTGTGGTGAATGGACCGAGGGTCCAGCAGTTGAAGCGAGATTTGGCGGAATGCAAACAGAAGAATCTTTCCATAATGGAATATTATGGGAAGATGAAGAAGCTGTGGGACGATCTAGCAGATTTAGAGCGGTTCCCGATATGCACGTGTAGGAATTGCACGTGTGACTTGCAGGATAAACTCACACAGATGCGTGAGAGGGAACGCTCTCATCAATTTTTGATGGGTCTGAATGATGCTTTGTATGGGAGTTTGCGGTCAAATTTGCTGGCCCAGGAAATCATACCACCGGTGTCAAGGATATATAACATTCTCGTCAAAGATGAAACGGCACGGCATGGCATGCACAGAGGAGAAAGCAGTGAAGCAGGTGCATCCGTGTTTGCCGTAAAGAACAAGATGGAGGTCAAAGAAGTTGTGTGCTCACATTGTGGGAAAACAGGACATGATATTGAGGCGTGCTACAAGCTGATTGGGTACCCAGAAGGATGGGTGTACCGCGATCAGGCCGGAAGAGGAAGAGGAAACGGCCGGGGAAGAGGTCGTGGTGCTGCACGAGGCGGCGGACGGTCGACCGTGGCGGCTGGACGGTCGACCGTTACGGGCGGACGAGGTGAAGTCCACGCAGTCCAAGGAGAAGAGAAAGGACCATCCCCGCTCCCGAATTTTGAGGATCTGACACCCGAACAGTGGAACGCTGTTCGACATGCACTCTCGCTCTCCCCTACAGACAACACACCGAAACTCTCAGGTATTCTTGTGTCACCTCGTTGGATAATTGATACTGGCGCATCCAATCATATGACAGGTGATTTATCGTTATTGTATGATGTGGTGGGTGTGTCTCCGTGTGAAATTGGATTGCTTGATGGAAAAAGGGTTGTGTCTGTACAGTCTGGAAAAATTGATTTGACTATGACTATGACTTTGCAGAATGTGTTGTTTGTTCCAACCTTGAATTGCCACTTAATTTCCGTGTCACAGTTGACAAGAGATATGAACTGTGATGAAAAGTTCACCAATGATTTGTGCATCTTACAGGACCTAAGTTTGAGGACAACGATTGGTGTGGGTAGACATGAAGGAGGATTATACTATTTAAAGAAGGAAGAGAGAAGCATGGCGTTCAGTGCTGCTAAGAAGAATCCATTTGACCTTTGGCACAAACGTCTAGGACATCCTTCCTCACATGTTTTGTCTTTAGTTCCTATAGTTGGTTCGAATAAAAGTAGTCATAGTCATTGTGATGTCTGTTTGCGTGCTAAACAAACTCGTGCTAGTTTTCCTATCAGTTTTCATCAATCCATGGATAAATTCGATATGGTGCATTGTGATTTGTGGGGTCCTTATCGGACACCAAGTTTGGATGGTTCTACAATGTTTTTGACTATTGTGGATGATTTTTCACGTGGCGTGTGGGTATATTTGCTTGATTCTAAGCAGACTGTAGGAAGTGTTTTTAAGCAATTTTGTGCCATTGTTGAATGTCAATTTGGAAAACGAATACAGTGTGTTAGAAGTGACAATGGTACAGAATTTGAATGTTTGACAGAGTATTTTCTGGAGAAAGGAATTATTCGGGAGACATCCTGTGTGTTTACACCGCAGCAGAATGGGAGAGTAGAACGTAAACATCGGCATATTCTAAATGTGGGTCGTGCTTTGAGATTTCAGGCGGGGCTTCCAATCGAGTTCTGGGGAGAATGCATACAAACGGCGGCATATCTGATCAATCGAACGCCCTCGTCTCTTTTAGGGGGGGTTACGCCATATGAAAAACTTTATGGAAGGGCCCCTGCGTTGACTCACATTCGAATCTTTGGTTGCAGATATTACGTTCACAATCTGAAGAGAGATGGAGATACATTTGCACCCAGAAGTATTCTTGGAATATTTTTGGGCTACCCACAAGGAAAGAAGGGATGTCGCATATATTTCCCAGACACAGGGAAGATAAGCGTCTTACGGGATGTCGTGTTTTGTGAAAACATATTTCCTTATTTGTGTTCTACAGGTGAAACATTAAATGGAGATGGATCGAGTAGCTCTACTCCAATTGATCACTTTGATGATGATGAAGAGGTGCCTGCGGAAGAGGAGCTAGACCGTTCCATGAGGAACGGTCGACCGGAAGAGGGCGGCAATGCGGATGAGCTACAGGCGGTCGATCCGGTGGACCGTTTTGATGTCCACGGTCGACCAGCCTCGGGGCAGAAAGACGGATCCCAGGGAGATCACACAACGGTCGATGCGATGGACCGCTCTTACACCCACGGTCGACCGTTCGAAGGGAAGAAAGTCGGACCCCAGGGGGATGACGAAACGGTCGACCGCGACGCGGAGAACGGTGGACCGTCTCCAAGGCAGAATGGAGGCACTCAGGACCCGACACAGACGGTCGACCCCGTGACCGTTCCACGGATGGCGGTCGACCGTCCACATTCCAGCAAGCACCAGAGAACTTGGGGCGTGGTCAAAGGGAAAGGCGTCCAAATGTGAGGCTTGCGGACTATGTTACACATGTCGCCGGTCCGCTTATTGACGGAAAGTGCAGATATCCATTCTCCTCATATGTTACCTATGAGAAGTTTTCTGAAAAACATAAGTGCTTTCTCACGGCACTTGACAAAGACATAGAGCCTAGAAACTTCAAGCAGGCATTCCAGGATGAGCGGTGGAGGAAAGCCATGCGAGAAGAAATTGATGCATTAGAGGCCAATGGCACGTGGTCTCTTGTTCATCCCCCACGTCATAAGAAGGCCCTTGGATGCAAGTAGGTGTATAAAATCAAGCGCAAATCAGATGGAAGTGTGGAAAGATACAAGGCTCGGCTCGTCATACTTGGCAATCACCAGGTTGAGGGCATTGACTACAAAGAAACATTTGCTCCTGCAGTCAAGTTGACTACTGTGAGAACACTTTTGGCAGTCGCAGCAGTGAAAGGTTGGGAATTGCATCAGATGGATGTTCATAATGCATTCCTACATGGAGATCTTCAAGATGAGGTATACATGAGGTTGCCGCCCGGCTTCTTGAGTTCATCCAATATGGTGTGCAAACTCAAGAAGTCTCTGTATGGTTTGAAACAGGCTCCGAGGTGTTGGTTTGCAAAACTATCTGGAGCCTTGCGAAGATATGGATTTGTGCAGTCTGTTTCTGATTAGTCCTTATTTTCTTTTGTGGGAAAAAAAGGAGTAATCCATGTTCTGGTTTATGTAGATGACTTGATTATTGCAGGAGATAACACAGAGATGATTTGCAAGTTCAAGGCTTATTTGGCGGATTGTTTTCATATGAAAGACTTGGGGACTTTAAAGTTCTTTCTTGGTATTGAGGTAGCACGAAGCACATCTGGGATCTTCCTATGCCAACGAAAGTACGCCTTAGATATCATTACTGAGGCAGGGTTGTTAGGTGCCAAGCCGTTGGGAGCCCCGATGGAGCCAAATCATCACTTGGCTCGTTCCCAAGCCCCGGTTCTTGCAGATCCAGAACCATATCGACGGTTGGTAGGGAGGTTGGTCTATCTTTCTGTTACACGGCCGGAGCTTTCTTACGCTATGCATACTTTAGCACAATTTTTGAAGGAGCCAAGGGAGGATCAGTGGACTGCGGCACTTGGGGTGGTTCGTTATTTAAAAGGATGTCCAGGACAGGGCATTTTTCTCTCTGCAGACAGTAGCCTTCAGCTTACAGGGTGGTGTGATTCGGACTAGGCAGCATGTCCTTTGACACGGCGGTCGCTGACGGGATGGTTTGTGCAACTTGGTGAATCGCCAGTCTCGTGGAAGACAAAGAAGCAGACGACAGTGGCTCGTTCGTCTGCTGAGGCAGAGTACAGGGCTCTTGCTGTCCTCACTTGTGAGTTGAAGTGGTTGAAGAATTTATTACGATGTTTGGGAGTTGAGCATACGGCGCCTATGACGGTTCGTTGTGATAGTACCGCGGCACTTCACATCGCTGCTAATCCAGTTTTTCATGAACGAACGAAGCGTATTGAGATAGACTGTCATTTCGTTCGTGATGAGCTCTTGCGAGGAGAGATTCGGACTTTTCATGTTCCTACTATGCACCATCTTGCAGATATTCACACGAAGGCGCTTGGGAAGTCACGACTAGAGTTCCTTATACCCAAGTTGGGCATTTCTTCGTTACATGCTCCAACCTGAGGGGGGGTGTAAAAGGAAAGAGATGATTTGGGTATATTTGGGAAGATATTTTCGTATATATTAGTTTTGGTAGTTTCATTGTATAGTGATTCCTTTTCCTTTGTTAACTAGGATTCTCCACTATATATGTATGCCTTAAGTTGTATATTGAAACACAGAAATGATACGAGAGATTTTCCTCTTAAACAATTCTTACAGTTATTGTTAAAAAATCATCCCGAATAAGACTAAAGTATTTATGCTATGAATTTCATATTTTTATCCGTAAAATAAGAATTTAAATTATGACAATATATGAATATTATTGAGAGTTTACTTCTATCTTGAAGATAAACATGAAAAATCATATTTTGATACTTTCTTCAAAATATTTTATTGAGCTCATAGTTTTGTCATTTCAATGGATTGCTAGCCCTTTCTTCTAAGAACATTATTGGAAGATAATTGGTAATTTTCTACAACCGTGTGAAGAGAGCTATCACAAATTAAATGTATACTGTCTTTTGCATAGGTAGTGTAACAAGCTAAGGTGTTTTGCTTGGACAAAAAAAAAACAGGTTATAATTACCTTACCACCAAGCATAAGTTACTTGTAATTGATGTCACGATCATGTTCATGTGGGGTGTGTTCCTTTTTTTATACATTGAGGGAGCTATTTGGGGGTGATAAGATATTCCTTGTATCTCTAAATGATTTACACACTTTACTATTCAAAAATCATGGGAACTTTTGTTTATTTGTATAATTTTATTGACTATTTGATTAAATAAAATATATATTCTTCTCACCTCTTGTTTTGTAGAACTTTTGATGTATTTTTGAATATGTAAGTTTAATCTTTTATTTATATATATACTCTCTCCGTCACACAGAACATTTCTTGTTTTGAATTTTAAGGGATTTAAGAGGAATTTATTTTGGTATTGACTTTTCAAACATGTACTTGGATGTGATAGGTAAAAGTATATGTGATGGGTAGATTAGTTGTGAAAAAGTGTGATGTGATAGGTAGGTTAAGAATTAGTAGAGGTAAAAATGACTTTCTAATTAAAACGAGAAAATTTTTTTGGGACAGATGAAAAAAGAAAAAAGAAAGATTTTGTGAGACGGAGGGAGAATCAGCCCACGTTCCCAGACGGCGCGAGGTGACTTCGTTTTATCCCGTAGTGATTTGTCCTACTCCCCCTTGTCGTCTTGTTTTGATAACACCTTCGCATGTAGTGCCGACTTGAGGATGTTGGAATATTATATTCCCGCAATCTTTCGTTGCAATCGGTCACTACTGTCCAAACACTTTTGGAACTATTCGTGCCGACTCTTTCAGACCGTAGCAACCTACCCGGTAGGTTCACCGATCATGCATTCTGAAGGGACAGAAGACCGTTAGCATGAAGTCATGTACTATGACCGGTAAGTCTACATATCGTACCGGTCGGCTTCTCGAATCCGACTGGTAGTCTATATTTTCATTTAAATCCTCCATTCTAATATACTTGAGTTTGACCAATCAACTGATGTGGATCTGGATTCGGACCAGGTCCTGAGTAGAATACATCTATCAGAAAATCTTTTAGAATTCAGCAAGTACAACATTAATTATAAAAAAAGTTTAAAACTTTATGCTCTAATAAAAAAATCAGTTGATGGAATACACGACTATTTTCCAAAGAAAATGCTTTTGAAAAATTGAAACATGAGCTTTTAATTAATGGGACGGCGTGGACATATCAAACAAAGCTAAGACATCATCACCACTTATCCACAAACTGATTGATTGATTTATATACAAATATGGTAATGTTTTTTGTGCTGCACAAATAATTCTCATTTGAATATTATTATCTCGTTATCATTATTATTATTCATTTAAATATTAGTTTTGTTAAAGCTATGTGGCAGTGTTGAACAAATAGGACTGGTCCATTATGCATGTTATTCATTATATTGGTACAAAAAAGATAGTGGTTTGGAAAAGTTTGTTGGACCCAATCTTGCAAGTAAAAGACAAATCAAACTCTAACTAATAAATTGGCCATTTCTCTCGTTCCAAACTAACACTACTTGTCATTAATTATTTTCTCCCCATACCAAAGCAAAGAAGAAGCTAAGAAGAAGAATAAAAATGGTAGCTAAAAACAGGCATGAACTCCCTCCTGGTTTTAGGTTTCATCCAACGGATGAAGAACTAATCATGTTCTATCTCCGCAACCAAACGACGTCGAAGCATTGCCCGGGTTCCATCATACCCGAAGTCGATGTTTACAAGTTCGATCCCTGGGAATTGCCTGGTTAGTGACCCACCACTATATACCACGCACTTATAATATCATGTCGCCGTTGTCGTGTATATAACACGCACAATATATATTTGTGTTGATTGGTTTTTATAATGAAAGTTAGGTTATTTATGTGTGACTTTTTGGAACAGAGAGAGCAGAAGTAGGGGAAAACGAATGGTACTTTTTTACCCCTCGAGATAGGAAGTACCCGAACGGTGTTCGGCCAAATAGGGCAGCGGTTTCGGGTTATTGGAAGGCCACGGGCACGGACAAGGCCATCTATAGCGGCTCGAAGTATGTTGGCGTGAAGAAGGCTCTTGTGTTCTACCAAGGTAGGCCACCTAAGGGCACCAAGACCGATTGGATCATGCACGAGTATCGTCTTATTAATGAATCAAAACCGCAACCGCCCAAGCAAGATGGTCGGTCCATGAGGGTAAATATGTCTTATTCATTTTAGTTTTTTTTCAATCAAACATCTAGGGGTGTCAAAAGAATGTGTCACTTATATTCATTTTAATTAATTTTTTTTTTCAGTTGGATGATTGGGTGTTGTGTAGAATATACAAAAAGAAGAGGATGGTGAACAATGATAAGGGTATTGAGATGAAAGTTGAGGTGGTGGAGACCCAAACCCAAGTTGTACCCAATAGTGAGGTTGTGAACAATAATGTTATTGCAAGTGGGGCACAAGGTTTGATGCTTCCAAGGCCATGTTCATTGACACATCTATGGGAGTTGGATTATTACTATGGCTCATCATCATCATCACCATTTCCCCAACTCTTCATGAATGACAATAGTTATTCTCACCATGCAGACTATGACGACCATGAAATTCCATGCATGAGCAATGGTGGAAATGTCGCTTTTGCCCTTGGTCAAAGTCAAACTCTACAACAATATTATAGTCAAGGTAGCAACAACATCTCCAATAATAGTAATCAGCCTATGCATGTTTGTGTGAACCATGTCACATTCCAATATTAGTCGCAACGAGGAAGAGTACGTTGTCAACGTGAATTATTGTTATATTGGATTCACTTTAATTTTGATTTCTACAAATGTAAAATATATATAATGTACTGTAAATTATATAGGTACTATAATTTTCTTTAGACTACGTCTGTAAAATACATGGATGCAATGTATTATATGTTGTGAGAAAATGCTAAAACAATGATGAGAAGTGTAGCTATCCTCAATTGAATTGTGACTCCATGTATAAAGTGATCACTCTTATTATCTTTATGGCTAGGCTACACGTACTACTTTTGAACTCTTTTTTTATCCATGTTTCTTTTCATTTCCGCGGCAACTTAACTCTACGTACCCAACCGGCCAAATGGCCAATTTTCGGCAACCTCAACTTCGTCGGCCGCGACGGTTCAAATATTGTTGGAAGGTTTCTCACACATCGAAAAAGAAAACAAAAAGATACGTAACATATACGTCTTACGATCTCTCCTCCTATCACCAGTTAATTTTAAGATGGTATCTATTGAGCTTGTGTGTTAGGCTTGTCGCGCAACTTGCAAGTGCACCTGAACAAGCGTGTGTCACCCCATGGTATGATTTGACTATCAGACTTTTATCATGGTATTGAACATGTTCAATCTGCGCTTAAACTCCTAGTCTATTGGGCACTAGCCACAAGGCAAGAAGAAAAAAAACGTCAAGCGCAATTTGTAAAATTGCGAGGCCAGGCCAAACGTACAGTTGCACTTGGGGGGGGGGGGGGAAGGGGGTGTTGCGAGGTTTCTCCCTCATCGAAAAAAGATACACAATATATAAGTCGAATGATCTCTTCTCCTATCGCCAATTTCTTTTAAGATGGAACCCATGGCCTGTGTGTTGGGCCTATCGTACAAGTGCACATGAACGGGTGTGTGTCCCCACAAACTATGATTAGCCTATCGGACAGTAAATAAAGTGATTTAGGTTTGACCGTGTAAATAGTAACTGGAAAGATAATTTTAGGATGGAGGGAGTATATAAATAATAATCAAAAATTCATTTAATTTGATTGCAAAAGGTCAAACTTCACAAACAATTGAAACGTACGGAGATAGTAATTATTTATGTTAGCTAGGATCGTTCGTGCACTCTATGAACAAGATTAATGACTTATTGGACAACAACTTTAGCGTTTAGTTTTAACGTCTTGAAAAAGTCATCCGACGACAGCGCTTAACCTTAACGCTGTCAGATATAAAATGCACTATTAAAAATTATCCAAACACTAGTATTATTCGAAAATGTTGTTTTCAAGCAAGGTCAGAAAATCAAAGGGAAAAGCTAAAAGCTAGAGATACAAAATGAAGAGACTAGGACCTTGTTTGGGAACAACTTTTTCGATTATCATTAGTGTTTTAAATAAAATTTTAATAATACAGATTAATTATGAAACACTAACACTAAGTGTTACTGTGAGATAGTCTTCTCAAAACACTAACGCTAACCTATACCAAACGGAGCCTAGATAGAGTTTACATGGTAATGTCCTTTGGTAAACTGAACGACTATAAGCCAATATATTGATGACTCTGGTCAAGTGTTTTTAACTTTTTATATACTCCGTCCGTGTTCTCCCCAATTTATTTTTTACTTATTACTTATTCTTAGTGGGATCAGATCAGATCAATAATAGCTTTAAATATAACTACACTCACATGAGATCAAATCAAATGAGATCATATCAAATTAAATTAGAACTTATTCCAATCAGATCAAAGCCAATCAGATTAGGTGAAGAGAACATGATCTCCGTAGTAACATAAAATTACATCATATGGAGTAGAATATAAAACAACTACAAAGAAAATAATGGATACTCCCTTGTCCCTAACATTTCCACTTTCACTTTTTCATCCATCATATTAAACACTTCTATTTCTATTAACATCTATCTTTTACAACGTAACTACTAATTGTTAATTAATCTACCTGTCATACCATACTTATTCACTATCGACATAAAAAATATGTGTTCACTGTCGCACTATCGCTGTCATGTACACCAGAATCTGCCGCCACTGCAAGTCACTGATGTTGAGCAGTGATCCATCAGTGATTAACTGATGACACTGTCATAATTTTTCATCACACTTTCATCACTCTTACATAACACTCTAATTACACTTCTATTTAGAGGATTAATGTAGGTGACTCCTATTTTGGCATTTTAGTTAAGTTTTACTCCTATTTTGAGCAATTTTTTTAATCAAGTCCACATCTTGACAAATTATTAACACATTATATTGAGTGACACATATTTACGGAGCATATTTTTTGACATTAGTAAGTTTTTTTAGCGTTATTGATTTTATTTTAGTGTAGTATCAACTATCAAGTGTGTCCTTGGATATACTATGAAATAAATTACACCTAGAATTTGTCCTATTTGAACTAATTTGTCGTCTTCTTATTGACTTGTCACTATACTTTTGGAGCTTATTATCACTATCTCCCTCGTTCCCATAAAACTCTTTGGTTTAAAAAGGATATACATCTTTAAAATAAATAATTTTAATCTTATTTTTTAATTTTGTCTATATATTATAATAAAGTTGGATAAGATGAATAGAATAAATGTATCATAATTAAAAAATAGCATCAAAATTAACCATTTTAAAGACATGTTTTTTTTTCAAGAGTTTTACCAGAAAGAGAGTATTATTATTATTACTCCGTATTATTCAATCGGCTGGAACTCTCTTTCTAATCCGGAATCGGATGGATAAGTTTCAAACTTTCCATTCCCATAACAAAAAAAAAGATAGACATATATATGATGCGTCGCATTCCCTTATCTTCATTCTTAATTAAGATATTCCTTCTAGAGCAGGCAAAACGGTCGGTTGGATCGGGTTGAATTCGATCACTTTGGATTCAGGTTCCTTCGGATTTGGGTAAGTTCGGGTTTGGGTTGACAATTATATGCTCATGACCCAACGTCATCGGTTTCGGGTCGACCCAACGAGTTATGCCTTTCATTTATTTTTTAAAATTTTAAGTAATTTTTATGACAGATTGTCAAGATTACGAATAAAAAAACTAAATATGCAGAAAATTTTGAAAAAGTAAGATAATTAAGCGATATCATTAAAATTTTGTATGAAAATATAAATTTATACATTAAAAACGAGTAGTAAGCAAAGAACTATAATTAAAACCTTATTTTATAACATTATATTACATATTAAAACATATAATTTTTAAAAATTCTTACATTAGCGGGTCGGTTAGGTCGGGTTCGGGTTCGGTCGGGTTTGACCCATTTTTAACGGGTAATTTCGGGTTCGGTCAGCAAAACCTTTGTTCAAAACTCAGTATTTTTTGGATCGGGTGTCGGGTCAAAAACAGGTCGGGTCATTTTTTGACAAGTGTGAATTTCTTTCGACCCATTTCGAAAAATAAATAAAATTTACAAAAACATTCTCAAATTTAGTCGATCTCGATTAAATAATTTTAATCTCAAACTTATTTAATTAGGACAATAATTTTGGGTAGGTGAGAGTACTTAGGGACATTGCTTGTAACAAAGGCATGAGAATATTTATAATGCAGCAAAAAGAGCATGCCCCATGTTGATCTTAATTTTTAAATTAAATTTATAATTAACATGCAAAGTTCATGATTAATTAATTAAGTTTAAAGTAAGTTTAATTAGGTTCTTGGCAAGAAACCTCCACACAACCATTATCTACTTCTACTTTAGAGGCTATTTAATTACCAAAATATACATAAAGAGATAGAAAGAGAGAGGGAATATATTTATTTGTTTTTTATTTATAGGTAAAAAAAAGATGGAATTAATGTTGGTGGTGGCGGCGGTGGGTTTGATGGTGTTATGGTGGCACGTCGTGGCGGAGATGACGAAGGAAAAGAGAGGAGAAGGGCCGAGGTGTTGGCCGGTGATAGGTGCCAGCGTGGAACAGCTGGTCAACTATCACCGGATGCACGATTGGCTGGTCAACTATCTTTCCCGGTCAACGTCCGTCGTCGTCCCCATGCCGTTCACCACCTACACTTACATTGCGCACCCCGATAACGTCGAACATATTCTCAAGACCAATTTCTCCAATTATCCCAAGGTACTACACACACACACACTACACTACACAACAAAACAAATTAAACGTTACTTTAATTTAACTTTTGTTTGCCCTTTTTCTTAGCTTTATCCGATCCGTCAAGCATTTATGATTGTCGCCTAGTAAAGTCATTTATTTACATACAAAAATAACCCACGAGTTTTTTTTCTCTTTTTGTAACATGGGATCACATCATTTTCAAAGCCTTAAATTGACGAAAAAAACCAATTAAATCGTACGTTTTAGACAATGGGTTTACGAAGACGACAAGAAAAAAATTTAAACTCTTATTTTGAGAATAATAGCATTGTCACTTTATTTTTTGGGATAAGGGTTAAGTTTTTCTGCTATTTTGCACTTCTCTTGTTGTTTGTTTACTCCTATTATTCATAGATTTAGATAAAGGCTGACAAGGTTATACTCCTTCTGTCTTTAAAAACATGGGAGTTTTTCCATTATAAGAATAATTTACTAGTTTAACCTAGTTGTGGAAGTACTTTAGAATACTTCATCCGTCCTAAAACTATCTTCTCAGTTACTATTTAAACGGTCAAACTTAAATTACTTTCTTATTCCGTATTTCATAAAAAAATATAGTCTTGTCACTTCTTGTTTTGTAGAACTTTTGATGTAGTTTTTAAATACATAAATTTTATTTTTTAATTTTACACGTACAATCAAATAAATTGAATTGAAAATAAAGTCGATCAAACTTCGTAAAGACAAACGAAAGATGATTTTAGGACGGAGGAAGTAATTAATAATCAAAATTTTGCTTATGCCGCTTTCATACTTTAATTCAACAAAGTATCTAAAGACTCCTTTGTATGTCTTCTCAATGCACTTCAAACTACTCCCTCCGTCCCATAAAGTGCTACCCATTTTGACTAAAGTTGAAATTAAGAGAGGGATAATTTTGTGTTGACTTTCCAAAAATACCTTTGATGTGATGAGTAAAAGTAGGGTGTGATGTGTAGATTAATAGGATATGATGTGATAGGTAGGGTTTAAAAAAGTAAGGGGTAAAAGTGGTTTTTTAATAGAAATGGGTAAGGGATTGTGGGACGCAATTTTTTTGAAACGTGTAAATCTTTTTGGGACGGAGGGAGTATTATTTTTATTTTTTTTGTCTAAATGCACTTTACTTAATTATCAACCTATACTATGTGTTTCTCAATGCATTTCAATCAATCTTTTCTTTTCTTTTTTTTGTCTAAATGCACACTTTACTTTTTCTTGATTTTGTTTTTTATTATGGAAAAGTCAATAAATGAGTGGAAGAAGCTAATAATGAATGAGGGTAAAATAGTAAATTGGCTGTTTGGGTGCAGGGGGAAGTATACCATTCATACATGGAAGTGTTGCTAGGGAATGGGATATTCAATGTGGATGGTGAGCTATGGAGGAAGCAAAGAAAGACTGCAAGTTTGGAGTTTGCTTCCAAGAACTTGAGGGATTTCAGCACTGTTGTCTTCAGAGATTATGCCCTCAAACTCTTCACCATTCTCACCCATGCTTCCTTCCTAAACCAACAAGTTGACATGCAAGTAATTAATTTTATTAAATAATTTATATTCTCTCCCTGTATTTATTTTATTTTTTTCGAAATATCGCGACCGGTCCAAGTCGCAATAAGTCATGATGACACGTGACGCAACTTTTTTTTTGTTTTTTGGGTACGTATTAATTAGGACTTGTTTATGAGGATGACATTGGACTCAATATGTAAGGTGGGGTTTGGTGTGGAAATTGGGACATTAGCTCAAGATTTACCAGAAAATGGTTTTGCAAAGGCATTTGATGCAGCCAACATTATTGTCACTCTCAGATTCATTGACCCATTGTGGAAAATCAAGAAATTCCTCAACATTGGGTCTGAGGCCATTCTTGACCAGAGCATAAAAACCATTGATGACTTCACTTACTCTGTCATCAGGAGAAGGAAGGCTGAGATTGAACATACTCAGATGAATGATAAATCTGTAAGAATTGCCCACTAACATTTTTTTTAATAATGAAAAACGTTGACCCGACTCGAAAGTCAAATGTGAAGATCAGATCTGATATTTTGTCGTCGTGCAGATGAAGAATGACATACTGTCGAGATTCATTGAGCTAGGGAAGGAGCCTGAGAACAAGATGGACGACAAGACCCTGAGAGACATAGTGTTGAACTTCGTGATAGCAGGGCGGGACACGACCGCCACCACCCTCTCGTGGGCCATCTACATGATCATGACCCACGATGACGTGGCCGAGAAGCTCTTCTCCGAGTTGGAAGCGATGGAGAAACTCCGTGCTGAGGAGGAGAACGTCTCGTTGCACGAGTACAGCTCCCAGGACAGGGAGTCACTCGACCTGAGGGCCATGCAGTTTGCAGGGCTCCTGGGTTATGACTCCCTGGCGAAGCTGTACTACTTGCATGCAGTTGTTACTGAGACTCTCCGCCTATACCCCGCCGTCCCCCAGGTGGGAGAGTATGAAATCTTTCATGTGCTTACAGACACACACGAATTCGAGTTTCTGGTTGAGTCAGTTCTTTGACATGGTGTCAGTTTGTGTGTGTGTGGGTGTGTGTAGGACCCGAAGGGGATATTGGAGGACGACGTGTTGCCAGACGGGACGAGGGTGAAGGCGGGAGGGATGGTGACGTATGTTCCATACTCAATGGGTAGGATGGAGTACAACTGGGGGCCAGATGCATGTTCATTCAAGCCAGAGAGGTGGCTCAAAGATGGGGTTTTTCAGAATGCATCCCCATTCAAGTTCACTGCATTTCAAGTACTAATGGGATCTCTTTTTGTTTGTTTGTTATTTCTCTGCTTCTTTTTTGTTTTTAGGGGACATTTTAGGAGTGGGGTTTTTTGATTTTTTGCAGGCAGGACCAAGAATATGCCTGGGAAAAGACTCAGCATATCTGCAGATGAAGATGGCATTGGCAATACTGTGCAGATTCTTCAAGTTTGAGTTGGTGGCAGGGCATCCAGTGGAGTATAGGATGATGACCATTTTGTCCATGGCTCATGGACTCAAGCTTACTGTTTCACCAAGATAACTCTGCTTAATTAGCCTAATAAGTAATTAATTAATAAGATTTTCATTTTTAGCAGCTGTTTCATTTTCTCATCATCATCATCATCATCATCATATATATATAAATATGTATATGTATGCAGATCAAAGTAACTGTAAGTAAAATGGTAGACTTAATGGGGGAATAAAAGTTGATGTATGCTCACAGAGAGATATTGCAAGTTTGCAACATAATTCAATCATTCCACATTTTTATTTGGAGCCTTAATTTGACCTTTTAGAATAAAATTGCATGCAAGCTGTCTTTCCATTTTCATATGAGACATATGCTCTAAATATGTATGCATATGATGAGAGTTTATAGTTCATCTGTCCATATAGATATTTTAAATGAATGTTAAAAATATATTGAATTGTAATTTAAATTTAATACGGAGTATTTATATATTTATTTTGAGATTAAATATGATATTTTTTTATGATGGAGTATATTTATATATTGCATCCGTCCCAGTGTATTTGTTCGGTTTGACTTTGAGTCAAATTGGACAAATTTTGAGTTTTGATTATTCTCAATTTATATTGCATATTAGTACAATGAGATTAAATTTTGAAAGTTCTCCAACTCAATAAATCTTATAAAAACATTTTAATACTAATTAATATACGTTACAAGTTTGTTTAATTCAACTTTAAAGTTCATTCTGTTTGACTCGAAAAATCAAACTAGACAAATACACTGAGACAGAAGAAATATAAATAGAAATATTATTAGTCAAATTTTACATTAAATATTATGAAAAGTCAAATGAGAAAAAATATAATAAATGTAACGTTAACATTTTGAAAAAGTTATCTGACGTACGGTAGCTTTTAGCGTTAGCATTTTGATATTAATCTACAATATTAAAATTTTATCAAAAATGTTAATGATAATCAAAAATATTATTTTTCAAACAAGACCCAAATAATCTACTAAAACAAACAAATACTCAAACAAATATAAGAAGGGAAAACCCAACATAGCCCAGATGCCAGAAGTCCCTAATTCCTATGGCCCAGATTCCGATTTTGTAATGGAACGCAAACTTTTTTTTTTCTTTTTTACTCCGTATTTTTTTTGAACCCTCTGCAAATCTGCGCCTCTGCGGCATCGAACTCCATATTTCCACTACCTCTTGATCACTTTCAGCTTTGGAATCTTTTCCCCTTTGCTCTTCTTTCTTGACTCCTGATCAGGTATGTCTTTTTCCCTGTTTTAAGCACTTAAATAACGTTAAAGATTCCTTTTTTCTTTTCCGATACATATGAAAGAAATCTGGGTTGCATTTTGTTTTCAATCTTTGTCGGAAAATCGGGCCTGGAATTGAAATGTGGGGATTATCGAACATCATTTTTAATGGGAGAGTTTGTGTTGTTGTTCTTAGCATCTAATCTTTTGGTGGATCATGGTGAAGACTTCATAGTTCAATTTCTTGCAATCTTTTGATTGTTCCAAAGTGGTGTTTAACATTGATCGACATATTCTTTCTCAAATTAAGCACGAAAGATGTTGCTTTTAATGTTCATCAGGTTGGCACCCATATGTTAATTGAAAGAATGGTCTGGACCTTCAACCATGTAGACAAAAGTCTCTTAATTCTGTTTTTTTTGTGTGTCTGCAATCTGTTTTCTTGATTTATAAGCTTAATTTGGATCATCTAATTTACTAATTTGTTGTCGAATGATCCATCAAACTATGTAACGAAAGAAGATATGGTTTGACCGAGTGAATAGTAAGTTATGATCTTGTATTGCTGAATAGGATACACAACATGTTGAACTCGAGCAACACTGAGAATACAAAGGAACTTGAATCCGTCGATAACTCTCAGCAATCTCAGGTTGAAGACAATTCATCTGTGGATGATCTTAAAGTTGCCGGAGTAAAGGAAAAGCTTAAGCCCTTGCAGAAGGAGGTAAAGTCTTCTTGATGATCCTTGAAGACATTTGATAGGGTTAAAGCCTTGTATTTCATTTTTTCCTCGTCTTTCTTATTCCATTCCCATGTCACTCAATCTTGTTGGTTGAATTTTATTGAATCATCATCATTAACCATTTATATTGATGAAACAACAACGATTATCATTACATTCATAGCTTGAAATGAATTTAACTAGAAGGGTATCTTGGAAACAACCTCTCTACTTCCTATTTTGTGTGGGATTTAACTGGGTCTGTTGATGATGATGATGATGATGATTTTAACCAGGAAGAAGTAGTAAAGAAAAAGTATGGAGGATTGCTAGCGAAAAAACCTCCGCTGATATCAAAGGTGATTATTATCATTTCCTTCATATAGCCTTAAATCTCTTCATGTATGCTTGAGTATCATCGCTTCCACTGACCTCGACTCCCCTGCAAACTGGTCATAGGACCACGAACGTGCATTCTTTGATTCTGCTGATTGGGCATTAGGAAAGGTACATCTTTATTAGTTCTATGGGTTGACATTAACCGGTTCTTGAATTTATGCACATTTGATCATGTTTTTGTCATCGGTTATTCTTCCAGCAAGGCGCCATGAAGAGCAAAGGGCCATTAGAAGCACTTCGCCCGAAGCTGGAAGTATGTTTTGCATTTGTTATTACCCAATCCATCCTCACCTTTGAATGCCTTGGATTAGCTGAACACTGCTAATACATGAAGGCCTTTTACGACAAATGTCAAACGCTTCTTTCACTTTTGCGTGTCTAATCATAGTTAACAGCAAAAATCTAACTTTTTTTTTAAAACTTAAATATGATTAATTGCAGCCAACGCCGCATCAACAAATCCCTACAAGGCTCTCATCATCTGCCCCTGCTGATGATCCCGATGGAGAAGGTGCGTTACTAAAACGGCATTTCAATAGCCAGTTTCAGATATTATAAGCCGAGATTATAGTCCTTAATTGCCTCTTTCTTCCCCTCTCAAAGGCACCACGGAGGACAATATCAAGAATGGCGAGTCGGATCAAATGGAGGAGGAGAAGTGTGGGACAAAACCAGATGAGATCACAAGTCACTGATGAGATCCACAACCTGCACAGCTAACCATTTGGTGAAAAACTATTATCTTATACTGGAAATAATTGGGAACAAATTTTTGTGCCTCTTGTGTATATCAGCATGGTTTGACCTTACCTTTTGTGGGATTCTACTGGGATTGTTGTTTATGTAAATCAGTATAATGTGAGGAACTTGAGAAAGCTTATGAAACAGGGTTTGATTCATAACCAAATTATATGCTCCATAGAAACTAGTTTTACCTTTGCACTGGCCAATGATATACAGAGTTATAATTCTTGTTATCACTTGTTTTATATATATATATATATAAATTCTGATTTTTGCCCTTCAAATACTTCCTACTTTTAAAATAAATTCCATTGTAATTTCTTTTTTACATCACATCAGCAATAACTCAAATGAGCACTAAAATATCTAAATTTCTCAATTAACTACTCAGAAGATGCATAAAAATTGGCATTGGGACATGGGACTGGACCCAATCTTTGAGTAATCTTTGACCTTAAAATTCAATCTTTTTAGTGATTAATGATTAGGGGTAGAGTAACTTTGTGTTGATAACAATCATAAGATCCTAATAGTCTAATCTGCCATGCTCCTTTGTCTCTTTATGTTTTTTGATTAACGTGTGATGACAAAGTAAATAATTTCATCATATTTTCTCGGTCTCGAAAAGAATATTATACGAAATAGTTTGACTTATTTCAATCAAGATTTATAAATTTACTATGATTAATTAGCATAAAAAATATTATATTCAGCTATATTTCAATTTTATTGGTAGAAAATTTTGGAAAGAGAAAAAGTCAATTGTGACATTTTTTTGTAGAATGGAATTAGTATTACTTAAATCCTTAATTTATGAAGTCATTGCCATTTCAATTGGTAATTATACACCTAATTGAGTTTGATGACACTTGACAATCCAAACAATATAATCCCAATGAAATCCTGTTGTAAAAACTTTGTGTGCAATGGAAGACAATTGTGTTACACCGAAATTCACCAGTGCAAACGCTTACAAAAAGAAACAAAGTTTGACTAGCTAATTTTGTCCCTTAAAAAGTAGCTTTTTATGATTCATCTTTTAAGTATTTTTTATTTTCGATACTTTTTTTTGAATTTCATGGAAAAATTGTGACCCCTCATGACCTTTCATTACAATTTGGAGCATGCTACATAAAATTTAATATTTTAGTTTTGAATCCGTCTTTAAATTTAGTAAAAAATAAAATCATTAGAACAAATTCTAAGTAGATATTTTAATAAGGTGTCCGTACCTTCTTTTAAAATTTGAATTTGTTTGAAAATAGTCAAAGAAAAAAAAGTCATTTTCCTTAATATTCCATAAAATAAAAAAGCACACACAAAAAAGGATTGGAAAAAGGGGCAGGCAACAAAAAATGGAAATGAAAGTGCACAGAAGAAAAAGAGAAAGTAGAGGCGCAAAAGAGTGAATATGGGACAAAAAGGAGGGGCATGCAAGCAAAAAAGTTTAAGTAAAAAAGTAATCAATCGCCCTCAGTGCGCAAGATTAGGGTTCTTATTCACAATTTGCAAAGATTCTGCACTGAAATCACACTTCTCCATATCTGGATTCATCGTCTTCGCTCTTGGGTTCTTAATCAAAGCTCATATCTCCGGCCGCCGTGAGCCTCCGTTCTATCTAAAGCATTTAACTTTCCTCTGTGTGTATGTGTATATATATTTTTGTTTGGGCATAACAATCAATTAGTGTTTTATGTTTTGATCCTTGATTGAATGGAATATGTGGTATGAGAAGATTTTAGTTCAAGGAAGAGGTTTCTTGAACTGACACAGGACAAAAAAAGATTGTCTTTTTCTTCCCCCATTCGTTTTAATTGTGATTTTTTTGAACTTTCAGTGGAGTACCTTAGTTTCTTAGGTTCTGTTTAGTTAAGAGTCTTCATCTATGATTTCTTCTTACCATGTTGAGTGACCATTATTTCCGGTGTTTGTGGTGGCTGTAGTTGGGTCTTAGCTGAGCTGGCGGACTTCACTGTTGAGAAAGCCGGGGTCTTTTCATGCTGATTTCTTTTATAGGATATGAGTGTTGGTTCTTCAAATGATGGGCATGGGGTTCTACTGAAATCTTAGAGCGAGTGACCCTTTTGAGCTGTGTAAGTGCTTGTGGAAGTAAATGAAGTAACAATAGTGCAACATTTGCGTGTCCTCTAGAACATAGCGAAAACGGGGTCTCTTTGTTGTGTGGCTGCAAGGCCACATGGATCGACTGCAACCAGCGGGGAATGGTCCACGGGCCCGCACGATCCTTACTGGAGAACTAATTCGAGCTTCTCCCCACCGCCTACAAGGTGGGATTTCCGGTTCCAATCTGAAGCATTGTCGTCGGGTTCTCATGACGGGCCCCACTTACACGGATCATCGGCTTCATCAAACAGCAGAGAAAGTAGGAGCTGGGGAAGGGGAAACCAATTGACAAACCACCACTATCTTGTATCTGATGCTGTTGGTGCATACTATAGCAGCCCATCTGATAACTCTCCCATTCAGCAGTGGACTCCCCCTGTCATACAAGAAATCAGCCTCGGTGATTATGACACTTCTAGGCAAGGTAAACAACTGATTTATGCTTTGTGCTTTTTGCCCATTGTTATTGTTTTTTTTCTCGAACCTTTCCGTTACAGGTAATTATTAAGTACTTTCTTGATTCTCTTTTCCCGTTGCTTCGTTTAGTATGCCATATTCCAAGAATAGGGAATTATTATCTGAGTGCTTTCATGAAACTTGTGTGACGGTTCATATTGATACAGTAAGCTATATTTCAAGTAGTTTATCATATTTAGTGCTAATGTTTTCGGAAAAAGTAGGAAAATTTACTCTGTAGTTCCATTGGTCTAGTTTCTGTGTATAGCTTTGTGATGATTTTACCTTTCTATTGCCATAATCCTTTCCACATAATTTTATTGATAATCTTGTTTACTTCTAACATGCTTTGATGCATGGTCTACCCCCTTATGCATTTTGAAGTGCAGAATCACACTGCTTTTACCATAATTAAGGAAATATTTAAAGAATCGAATAGGCGTTTTTAGGTACGAACTTCTCAAAGCTTCCATGGGTTACATCATCGTTTACTTGTAAGCGCCATGGAATCATGCTGGATTATAAGCTGTTTTCATAAGCTTAGGGGGTTACTTACAGTAAGATATAAGCTCTGGTGCATATTACTATACTCCCTCCGTCCCAAAATGAACCATTTGATTTTTCCGAATGCATAATTGGCATTGATATAATGCCTTAATGCATGACAAATTATTTATTTCTATGTTCGATTTTCATATTATGCAAATTATTTGTTTCTGAATTGTACTCCGTAGCTTTTAGTGGCTAATGTTTTCATATTTCCCGTTCTCCTAATGCAGTTTTGAGGCCTTCATCCTTCTCATTGACGATGGAGGTACATTCCTGTGTTTAATACTTCTTACTTTTTATTTAGTGACTTGCTCAAGGGTATTTTGACACCAAGCATGGGTGTCATATTATGACACTGGCCATTTGAGGCCCTATGGTGCTACGTCGGGCCCTGAAGTGATTCCTATCGCCCTAACCACCCGCAAACCCCCAACCCGCCCTCAACTCCCCTCGTTCGCAAGTATGCTAGGGATCAAGGGGGGTGGGGGTTTGTGAGGAGTATGAACCACTTCTGGGTCTCAATATATATTATGACACCGGTGTCAAAAGAGTTGTGGTCTAATGAATTATGGAATACTAATTACTCCATATTGTTCTTGGGTACAATTCTGAAATGCCAACACGTTTCTTGCAGGGAAATTCGAATGCTAGGGATGGAAGAGGCTCGACTTCTTCCCGATCTGAAAGTAGTGACAGCGAATCCATAGCCAAATCACATTCCTCTCACCGTAACTTTCCAAGTTACCGCTACTTCATGTCCAAACCCATTCACCCGCTCTCACTTCCACCCAAAACACCCAAAAGAGGACCGGTTCCTGCTTCTGAACTTGGATCACCCACTCCTCTGAGAGAGAAACACCGCTCCAGCAGTGCGAGTATCAGTGTTGACCTCACCGAGGAGGATCCCGACCCGCCCATTGAACCCGAACGACCCGCGGGTAGCTCCCTCGCCGCTTCGGACAGTCCCATAAAATGCGGCTTGTGCGATAGGTATCTCTCGCAGAGGTCTCCCTGGAGTGCCCGGCGAATCGTCCGGACCCGCGACATGCCGGTCGCCGGCGTGCTCTCTTGCTGCCACGTGTTCCATGCGGAATGCTTGGACCAAACAACGCCCAAGGCACGTAAGACCGACCCTCCGTGCCCGGTTTGTGTTGATGGGTCCCGTAACACCATTCTGTCACTTAACCGTAGCCGGATTAGGAAGAGCATGTCCTTGAAGGGCAATATGGGTAAAGAGTTTCCGGGGAGGTTGGGGAGAATCAGCCCGTTTTCTTCGCAGTCGTTCGTGGAGTCGATGGATCATGCTGCCCTTTAGTCTCTTGGGAATATGATTTGATGATATTTTGGCCCTTCTGAATAAATGATGATGATGAAAATGGCTTTGGTTTATTCTTGTTGTAGTCTTTGTTTAGGTGAAATTGTTGTAAGATCATGTAAATGAAAACCAGCATCTCTAATGTTTTTTTATCCTCAATTGTCGTGTTTTTTTTTTTGTATGGGACTGGCAAATGAAATGGTTTTGCTCTGTTTTGATCACAGCAAAATAGTCTCTGTTTTCCCCCTCATATTACTTATTGTGGATTACAGGGAAAAGCCCTAATCTAAGTCACTCACTAATCACTAGCATTTCTTTGTGAAATGGAATGCTAGTGCCAAGATCATATGGTCTTTTTTAATAATTTTCTTATTGCATAAACATGTAACTAGAATTCTTCTTCTTTGTCAGCTGTCTTCACAGAAACATCTCTGCTCCAATGACATGCCAAACTGAGAGTGACTGAAACAGATGGAAAGCTTTCCAATCTAACCATCTTGTGGACAAGTCAGCCATGGTGGCTGTTCCTTCACTTATTGCTGCAACTCAATACTGTTCTTTCTTGTAGGACTTCAATGGAAAAGAAGGTGTTATAGGGGTGGCAATGAGAGTGACAAGGAAGAATAACTACTGAAGTACTTTTTCTTTTATGTGAAGTCTTCTTCCCTTGTGATTGGAGTGATTTGGACAAGTGACTCTCATAACTGTTTCCCTTTCACTCTCATGCATTCATTTGCCATATGCTCCACTTCTCTGTGCTGTCAAGTTCTTTTTTTTCTCTCTTCAACTTTGGACCCTAAAGTAGTGTTCTCCCACAAATGCCCACACCTACTACCCCTTCCTATTTTGCCACCCTTAGTTTGTGAGCTAGGGTCTCTTTGGTCACTTTCTTTTTGTTGTTAAAACAGTGCGCTAGGCTATTGCGTGACTGTTTTTGTCTGTTGGGGTTCGATTTTTACCCGAGACCACAACACAGTGTCGTGTTACGATGATACTTTTTTTCGAAAACACTTTTTTTTTTGTATCGATTTTGCTTGAAGGAGTAGAGAAACTGTTTCCAATTTGCGAGCGTTTTTCATTCGGGTTAGCGAAGAGGAGAGGGAGATGCATTACATCTGTTCTAGTAAGAACTTTCAAGTCTGACATTATCTGAAATATACTCTGGAGTTCTTAAAGTTTGTGATATTATACTCTGATGGTGCATTCTGTCCATTTAATCGCTAAGATTGAAAGGCCTTTACTTTTAATCCTAACGGCCAAATAGACGGAATGTATTCTCGGAGTTTATTACCGCTAGTTTTAAAAGCTCTCCGAGTATATTTTTGATTGAACGCCGGAAAGATAAATTGAGATATAATCTCAATCTTGCGAGGAGTGTATCGGTGTATGTCTCTAGAACTTTACGGGGGCGCTATACTGCGCAAGATTGTCGTCCATCAATTGTTTTGGCATAACAATCAATTATTGTTTCAAGGCTTGAAATTGATTTTGAAACAACAATTTCTAAACTATGTACTAGGCCAATTGATTGACAACTATGTACTCGGAATGATCTCTTGGCAAAATGATTTGACAATCAATTGTTAGGTACAAGACAATCCATTATCAACCAAAAATTTGACTACAACGGAGCGAGTATTTTTTTTAGAGGAACGGTCGATTATTAGAGATTAACAATCGATTGTCTAAATACCGTACATTACCGTAAGACGGGTATCAACCAAATCTGGTTGAATAAAAAAAGGGGGAACTAAGGTTGAGACGTAATGATGATGTGAGATTAATGTACGTCGCAGGTGGTGGCTTCAACGGTTGAACCACTCTCTTCTCCGCCGCAGTAATAGTGGTTCTGCCACTCCATTTGCTATCGCATCCGGTAAACATTTGACTCTGCAACTAGAAAAGACGGATGGACTAATTTAAAGAGCCATTATGGGTTTGACCCAAATCTCACCATAACACTTTGACCATCCCCTACTTTCTATTCTCACTCCATTCCATTCACCCTCATTTCCTACCCACACCATAACAAAAAGAATTAACCTAGGGGTACACTAAATCAGCATAGACACAAACAGAAATAAAATGTCTGTGCTGCACAGAAATTTTGTGTTTGTGTGTGTCTGTGTTGGCTTGTTGTACATATGTGGTATCCCATTTTGCTGTACCCCTAGCAGAGGAAGTTAATATGTGAACTACAAAATTTTTCCCTCTTCTCATCAAACTATAAATACTTTTATTAAATTTCGTAAAAAATAGTTACCAATGGCTTCTTTTCATTGGTAACTAATTTTTTAGTGCTTGTTCACTATTCAATTGGTAGGTAATTTTATACTCCGTCCCTAAATATTTATCACACTTCTATTATCGAGGTAAAATATTAGGTTTTTTCAATTGATTTTATTTACATATTGGTATAGAAATAAAAAATAAAATATACATATCAAAAAACTATATAAAAAGTCCTTCGAAATAAGAGGTGTCAAAAATATTTTACTTTATTAAATAACCAATGAAAACATAGAAATAAATAAAAGTTCTTGCGACTGCTGAAAAAGTAAATGTGGCAAATATTTAGGGACGAAGGGAGTACTACTTCAGTAGATTAGATCATAATATAGCGCTAAAAAGTTGAAATTTGTGTGAAAAAATGATTATTACTCCGTATGACTATTTGTGGGAAGAAAATGAAACATTGATTTGAGACAAATGGGAGATTATCCACATTCATTCCTTCAAATGAAAAAAAAAATACTCCTCAATAGAATACAAGAAGAAAAGACAAAGGTGATGAGTGACAGAGGGAGGGAGAGGCGTGGGATATGACATTATTCTGATCATTACATATATACGGAGTATGTATGCACAATGTATGTGTTTATGTATTCCGTGAAAAAAAAGTAAATACATAAATCATTTGTAAATATTCATAAATGGTGAGCGATGACTTTGTAAATAATATAGTCAAAACGGGGAAACAAAAAAAGTTGACTTAAAATTAAATAGCTAAGACCACTTTTGAATAGCTAACAAAAAAATGCAAAATTTTCAAAAATGCACATACTATAAACTTTTGAATCTCCTTTATTATTAAAAAAGTATTAAAAAAGTATATTTGTGATAAAATAGAAGAGTATTATTAATATTTAGCCTTAAAAAGCATACTAAAAAAGGAAATGGGAAGAATATTTTCGAACGGACCAAAAAAGAAAATGGGAAAAATATTTCTAGACGGAGGGAGTACTAATCTTTTATAGACGGAGACAGTAAAATATCATTGTTGAGAAGGTACATATATAGATGAGAGATGGAGGGTGATGGAAATGGTTGGTGATGTAATGCATGGTAGATTATATAATCTGGCATGCATGCCATTACTAGGAGGAGTAATAATTGTTGAATTGGTTCGTTCAAGTAAGAATTGTCTCTCTTTAGCTCCTTTTCCAATGCATTAAAATAACTACTGCGTTTTACTTCACCTGCTCCGTACTTTTAATCTTAAACATAAATTCCTGTACCAAGCCAAAAAGGTTGCAATTTTTTTTTTTGAAATTTCCCTTTTTTTTCATTTACTACTATTTTAACCAGTGCTATACATACAGTTAAATGTAGTTTTGTTGGATTCTACAATTTTTTTCTTAAATTTCTTTAAGTTTTTAATTTTTTTTGTAACTATTAGATTCGTTGTTTGGCTGAAAAAAATATAAATTATATTAACCATATGTAGAAAATTAATTCTGTATTGATTTGGGGTGTAGAAAATATAAAATTGATTCTGTATTGATTGGAGTTGAGTAATTTACCTAAATAGGACTAAAACATAATGACTTTCCCGAAATAGGACCATATGTTTTTATTTCCGAATGTAGGACTTTTGGTCATTATTCTTTAGTCATTATTCAAGTAATGTCTATCATTGCTGGGCATTATTCCTTCCACGAAGACATTATTAAGTCCTATTTAAGGAATAAAAAAGTTTAAGTCCTAGATTAGGAAAGTCATTATGTTTTAGTCTTATTAAGTGCAAATTTCACTATGTAGAAACTACCTTTGGGGTGCTGGTGAACATTATAAAACGGGATATGCTAGGGGTACACCAAAGGTGTACCCCAAATGTACACCCCCTCTTTACCATTCATTTTATTTTGTTTTTATTTTTTACTTTTTTTTTTGAATTTTTCTTGTCTTTTTTGTGTGGTGATGGAGGGGTGGGGGATGTTTGTGGTACACTTTTGGTGTACCCATAGCATTTTCCTTATAAAACGATTCCACTAGTTAACCGGGAAGATAGATGTAAACCTAAGGATAGATTCAGAAACCTTAATGCGTGGAATAATGTCCTTGTTATGAAGCTAAATTGGGATCTTGCTAATAAGATAGATAATCTATGGGTTGGTGGATTCATAATAGATATCTCAAGGACTCACACTTCTAGGACTACTTCCCTAAACAAGGCACTTGTTATTATCGGGAAAAAATTGTAAAGAAATGATCGTATACACTGTGAAAAAATATTTAGAAATCATCCTAATAGGAGTAAAACATAGGGAAAATTACCAAAATAGGACTTTCATGTTTTTTTTCCCGGAATAGGACTTTGCACTGTGGTAATGTGACTTTGCATTGTGGTAATATGACAATGTACATGTGCAAATTACTATACTTTTTTGGTAATGTATATGACCATGTTTGGTAATGTAAGTTCTATTTCGGGAATAAAAACATGGAAGTCCTATTTTGGTATATTCTCAATGTTTTAGTCCTAGTTTAGTCTTTCTCCCAAAAACATTTTGGGAAATCATTCATTCGAAATAATCATTTTAAGAATTTATTCTAAATTTAGCTAATAAAAAGTATCAAAATACCCCTTCTCCTCTCCCCAATTAATCACTATTTGAGTAACATTATATATACGAAGAACTACTTAGGGAATAAATCTTAATTATAGAGGACCATATATGCACATAAAACTTATTGATGACTGATTTGAAAAAGTATCTTACAGAGTATTACGGAGTACAATAGACTATTTTGGGAATTATAAAATATTAATTTACTCTCTCCGTCCATAAATATTCACAACATTTGCTTTTTCAGCAGTCGCGGGAACTTTTGTTTATTTCGACGTTTTCATTGGTTATTTGATAAAATAAAATATTCTTGACACCTCTTATTTCGAAGATCTTTTCATGTAGTTTTTTATATGTAGATTTTATTTTTTATTTCTATACCAATATGTAAATAAAATGAATTGAAAAAACTTAATATTTTACCTCAGGAATACAAATGTGGCAAATAATTTGGGACGGAGGGAGTATTGTTTTAAAGTATTGTGGAATACCGAGTCATAAGAAGCATTAATATAAAATGCAATTTTGTAATGTAGGAAGTGAATCCTTGATAATCTAACTACACACATGTTGAAACCTAACCAATCTGCATGCAGTCTGCAATGAGTTGTTGACATCCAGAAAATCATGAAAAGGCAATACAGAAAGAAAGAAAGAAAGAAAACAACTTTTTTTTTCTATTTTTAGTACTGGAAAAAAACATGAGAAAATGATTCAATTGTTTTTCTTGAACCAAGTGAGCACTCATGCATTTATTTCTCTCTCTTGCTTTGATTTGCTGACCCCAAAAGATGAATGGATGGATGGATGGCTACAGTTTATAACTTGTCTCACTGTTTCTTGCTGACTAAAAGTGGCATTATTTTTGCTGTGAATCCATTCCCTTGTTTGGATAGTTTTGAAGTTTGTGTGCAATTAATCCAATGCCCAAAACTCTTTTCTGATCTCCTTTAACTGCTTTTGTGGTTTCCCCCAAATTGTGGATCCAAAACACTATGAGAACCTCACATTTGAGATTATTTTTTTTAATGTGTGAATAGTGATCAGAAAGATAAATTTTAAACTGAGGGAGTATCATGAAAGCGACTCTTCGATTTGGAAGGTCACAGAGTCTAAGTGAGTTGATACAGTAAGTCCATGCGTTTACTAGGTTCATAATGTTCAAACAAATACAGAGTAATAAATGTTTAAAATATTCATTTCTCTCTTATTTTCACCTACAAATTCATTAAGAATAACTTTAAGCTAAATGAAGCAGATTCAAAATTTGAAAAAAGAGTTGAAAATTACCGCTAAATATGATGGGGGAACTTAAAGAGATTAAGGAGAGAAAGAGGAATGGTAAAAGTGGGGTGACCATTATACCCATGCCATAATTAGGTGTGATGATGATGATCGATGATATATGAAGGGTGGTCGGGTGCATAGTCTTGTCATGGTTGAAGAAAAGATATTGGCCGGATTGATTGATTGACGAGACCCCTCTTTTCTTCTTACCGTAAATCTAACTGCACTCTGATTGCTAATTGCTTGCCCTTTCAAACAGGTAAATTTTTGGCAACCACATCATTCATTATTACTCCTTCCGTCCGAAAATAAAGTTTACGTTTCTAATTTTTCTCCGTTCAAAAATAAAGTTTACATTTCTAATTTTAATCCACACTCTTCCAAAAATACCCTTCTCTACCTTTCTTTCTTTCTCTTCTTTTTTTCCTTACTTTTTCCTTATTTCTCTTCTCTTCTCCGCCACTCTTCTCTGATCTTCTTACCTTCATTCTTTCTTTATGCTCTTTCTTTCTTCTCTTTTGTTTCTCCTCCCAGCACCTCTTTTTTTCTTTGTGTAGATCTAATTTCTTCTTCTTCCTCATCCTCCTTCTCCCTCTTTCTTCTAGATCTAAACAAATCTGCAATCGGGAGATGACGGTGATTAAGGTGCTAGCGGTCATGGGGGCTAGCGGTGACAGAGTGCGGGCTGCGACTGCAGATGCGGCGAGGGGCTGTTCTTGCTGGAGCATCAGGTGGTGTGGCTGAAGCTGAATAATCTGGTCATGGTCGTGGGGATTGGGTTGGTTCTGTTGGCCGCCGGCTCACCATCACCATTGATGGAGCTCTAGAAACTGCTGCTGTTGCGGTGGAGGAGGAGGCAGAGGCGAAGGGATGGGGATCTTGAATTATTGCTGCTAAAGATTGGAATCAGAAGAAGATGGGTGGTTGGGGTTGTTCTTCCGCATTTCCGCACGAATCCACCGGCCAGAAATAGGGAAGGGCATTTTGGACTAATTCACTCCATAGTCAACCATCAATAAAAATGACTAAAAGTCAAAACGTAAACTTCTTTTCCGGACGGAGGGAGTATTAGCTTTACCCGGTGCCGGTTGGCATTACGCAGTTCGTAAAGGTAAGAACTGTCAAACGGGTAAACTCGAGTTTAATTTTTGGCAATTTTGCTAGACATATTGCCTCTGCAATGCAAGTACCAGATGCAGGCTTCACTATTTCATACCAGTCTATGCTCAAAGTCAAATTTACCTCCTCTCAATACCCGTTCGGATGGGTCTGAGGGGCCGCCTCGAGATGAGACACATCCTTTTTTAGAAATTCGATAACATAGAATGGAAACTCATGTCAGTTCCCCTCACTATACACACCCTAAATGCCCTCTCTTATAAATAGTCTCTTTTGCCGGTGGGCGTTGCGCAGTTGGCAAGACTAAAGGTGTCAATTAAGGAGGTAAGACCCGAGTTCGACTCATGTCAACTGCGCTGCGAGGCAACTATGCTAAACGTAGAACCTCTGCAAGTACTAGGTGCAGGTTCGCTCTTTACAACCAATGACCGTCAAGTCGGATCTGATGGGATCCTTGGGATGTGAGTCATCCTTTTTTTATAAATCGTCTTTTAGAACTATCATTAGGATTTGTCTTATTATTATGAATCAAAAGAAAAAGAGAGAGAGAGAAGCCAATTAAACAAAGACACAAAGTTTTTCATTTTGGACTTTTTGTCAAATGATAATTAAGATGAAAAGGCGGCGGTGAACCCTTTCTTGTTGTGGGGGGGGGGGGGTTTGAAATAATGATTAAAGAGAATCTAAATGAGGTTATTTAATAAATTAAAATTAATTTTTTTTTCTTTGGTTTGTTTGTTTGGACACATAATTAGCACAACCCTAAACCCCTCACTCACTCACTAACTCACATGTTGCTGGTGTGGTGGGCAAATCATGCAGACAAGGTTAACAGACTACACACCCAACACTGGACATCCACTAACTAAACACAGTACCCAATCAACTAGACAAAACAATATAATGTGGCCATCTTAATTAAAACCGTGTTTCCTAGTTTGACCTCCCCTCTTTTCTACTTGAAATAAATTCTTTGATTTGTACCCAAAAACCCATGTTACTTGCTGCCCTTGTGTGTCTTTTTGTCTCTGGTTAGTATTCTTAATTGAAAACAAAGGCATCATTATCTCATGTTATGTGTCGTCCCATGTTACTGCCCCAGCAGCTCCAATCTTTTCCAAGCCGGGCCTTCAACTTGTGAGTATATATAGTTCTTCTGCATGCTCTCATTTTGTCGTCCCACTATTTTCAGACTTTTTGTGACTTGTGACTGCAGATCTTATTATTACATCCATTACTGTGCCTACACTAGATTAATTATTGTACTACTACTCCCTCCGTCCTAAATCGACCTTCCCACGTTAACTATATGCCATTTTTAAGGGAGTGTAAAATATGCATTGACTTTACCAAAGTGCCCCTAAAGTCCCCCACTTCACCCAACAATGCACAGATCTAAAAAGACTCGTACCCATGGATTCAGCCGGAGAGGTGGCGTCGAAATCAGCCGGTCCGGCGTCGGTGTCGTCGGTCCGATCGGCAGATTCAGCCGAAGAGGTGCTGCCGCTGCCGCCATGCTACTCGAACAGGTGTGAGAGTTGCCGGAAGAAGATGGGGCTGGTGGCGTTCAATTGCAAGTGCGGGTTCACCATCTGTGTGGCCCACCGCTACTCTGAGACGCACAATTGCAGTTTTGATTTCAAGGCTGGCGGGTCGGGTCACCCTGAGACGCTACCCTGAGACACCGGCGATTTTCTTAATGGTATGTTTGGGAACATGGATTTGGATTTTAAATCCGGATTTGACTTAAATTCCATGTTTGGGAAACTTAAGCATTTTGAATTTGGATTTGAATCAAATTCTTTACATTCAAAACAAAGCTTAATTTGAAATTCATGCACCTCCTCTAGTCATTTGAAATTCAGGATTTCAAATTTTGGAATTGAAATGCATGAATTGAAATGAAATGCTAGTTGCCAAACACTACCTAAATGAATTTAGAGAGGTTGAGAAAGGCGGAGAAGGAGAGACAGAGAGAGACAGATAGATAGATCTAGGGTTTGAGAGGAGGGGAAGAGCGAAATGGAGAGAAGCAGCAAATAGGGAAGGGCCATTGTGGCGTAAAGGAGAGGGGGTATATTTGTCTTTACACTGCCCTTTTTTGGGTTTGGGAAGGTATTTTTAGGACGGGAAAGAAAAGGAAGTGAGAAGATGGTTTTAGGACGGAGGGAGTATTATAACTCCCTCCGTTCCCAAAAAAAATACCGAGTAACACACTTCACTCTT
Source organism: Cuscuta campestris (assembly GCA_900332095.2). NCBI lineage: Eukaryota > Viridiplantae > Streptophyta > Magnoliopsida > Solanales > Convolvulaceae > Cuscuta > Cuscuta campestris. The sequence continues at coordinate 825,659 of OOIL02005599.1, forward strand.
TTAAAAATTGCGAAAATTTTTGTTTGTTTATATGTTTTCATCAATTTTTTTAATGAAATAAAATATTCTGGTCACATTTTATTTTGAAGAACTTTTGATTTAGTTTTAAAATATGTAAAAAAAAATTATTTTTATACCAACCTTTAAATAAACAGTATTGAAAAAAACTTAAAATTTTACTTCGTTTTACGTAATGTGGCAAACATTTTGAAACAAGAATGTTATGGTTTGTTATAAGGAGAATTTTGCTAAATAGTACTAAAACATAGTGACTTTCTCAATAAGGTACCATATGTTTTTATTTCCTAGTGTAGTACCACTATTCAATGTCCACTTGTCATTGTTCAAGCAAATGTCCACCGCCACTCGACTTTGTTCAAATTAAATGTTCACTAGACATTGTTTCCGCCACTAGACATTATTCAAGTACTGTTTAGGGAATGAAAAAGTCTAAGTGCTACATTAGCAAAGGACATACTCCCTCTGTCCACAAATAAACTTCTTGTTCAATATTCACATGGTCAAATTTTATTCACTTGTTGGCCTATTTTCATCGCCCATTTGATAAAATAATATAGTCATGTCACCTCTGATTTTGTAGATTTTTTATATAGTTTTTTAATATGTAATTTTTATTTTAAAATTTTACACCATTTTTTATATAAAATGATTTAAAAATAATGTCAGTCAAACATCGTAACGCGCAACGGAAAATTTATTTGTGGACGGATGGAGTATATTTTGTAGAAGAAATATTTTCATTGAATAATTGTGTAGAGAATACATCAATATATAGTAGAGGCTTCAATCCTAATCATAGTAGGAGAGCCATATTTAGGAAACCTATACAAGTATGGTAACACAATAATTACAAGAATAATAAATATAATTAATATATTTAGCATGCTCCCGACTACGTCGGATGTGGAGGAGGTCGGACGCCTAGGCTGGATTTGAACTCGAGGAAGAGCAGAGATGGTAGGCCTTTGGTGAAGATGTCAGCATACTGGGAAGAAGAGTGCACATGAAGAACACGAACCTGCCCAAGTGCTACTTTATCCCGAACAAAGTGTATGTCGACCTCTACATGCTTGGTCCGCTGGTGCTGTACCGGATTTGATGATAGGTAGACGGCGTTGATATTATCACAGAAAACAAGGGTGGCACGTCGGAGTGGCTGCCGTAGCTCAAGGAAGAGGTTGCGGATCCACGATGTCTCAGCTACGGCATTCGCAACAGCTCGGTACTCGGCCTCGGCACTGGATCGGGAAGTAGTGGCCTGACGCTTGGATGACCAGGAGACCAAGTTATCGCCTAGGAAGACGCAGTAACCAGAGGTGGAGCGTCTGGTGTCAGGACATCCAGCCCAGTCTGCATCAGAGTAGGCTTGCAAAGAGTCTGTAGTGGACCGTGTCAAATGAATGCCATGGGTGGCCGTGCCCTGCAGGTAGCGGAGGATCTGCTTCATAGCCGTGAGGTGCACGTCCCTAGGTGCGTGGAGGTGAAGGCAAAGTTGCTGGACGGCATAAGTGATGTCAGGTCGAGTAAAAGTGAGATACTGCAGAGCTCCAACAATAGACCTGTATAACGTCGGATCAGGAAGGGCCGTCCCAGTTGTGGAGGATAATTTTGCCTTTGTGTCCACTGGTGTAGAGATGGGGCGACAGGAGACCATCCCAGCCCGCTCGAGGATGTCATGGGTAAACTGAGTCTGATGGAGAAACATCCCAGTGGAGGTGCGATGGACATTGATGCCGAGGAAGAAATGTAAGTCGCCCATGTCTGTCATGGCAAACTCAGCCTTGAGTTTCCGAATGATGCTCTGAAGGAGTGCAGGTGAAGAGGCAGTGAGAACGATGTCGTCTACATAAAGTAAGAGATAGGCCATGCCCGTGGCATGGGAAAAAGTGAAGAGGGACGTGTCAGACTTGCACCCTTGGAACCCGATAGTCTAAATGAAACCTGCAAACCTGTGATACCATGAGCGAGGTGCCTGCTTGAGGCCGTACAATGCCTTTTTAAGCTTACAGACATGATGAGGGCGTTGGGCATCCTGGAACCCAGACGGTTGACTGGCATACACGGTTTCTTGAAGCTGGCCATGGAGGAAAGCATTTTTGACATCTAGCTGATGAATGGGGCAACCGCGAGACAGAGCAAGACTGAGGACGATGCGGACAGTGGCAGGCTTGATAACGGGGCTGAACGTTTCACCGTAGTCGACACCAAAACGCTGATTAAAGCCACGAACAACCCATCGGGCCTTATACCTGGTTAACTCACCTGAAGGGCCAAGTTTGTGTCTGAAGAGCCATTTACTGGTGATGATATTTTGTGTGGGGGAGGGGGGTACTAATTCCCATGTGTCATTCTTGATCAAAGGATTATATTCATCACACATAGCAGCATGCCAGTTTGGATCCTTGAGAGCACTACGGTAAGTTGGGGGTAAGGGGGAAATGGGTGCAGAGGTGTTGAGATTTAGGATTTGTTTGGGGCAAAAGGTACCAGCTTTGGATCGGGTTTGCATTGGGTGGATGTTGGGCAGGGAGGGGGGTGGTTCTGCCGTGGGCTGGGTGTGGGTTTCG
>OOIL02005599.1:829807-846957 GCA_900332095.2 Cuscuta campestris
GGTGGTGTAATAGGCGTGGGGAGGGGGGTACGGGTAGGGTGTAGGGCGAGGGCCTAAGAGGCCGGGATTAGGGTTTGGGTGAGGTGAGTTCCAGGTGGTATTGCCGTCATGGGTTTGTCGTTGCCTGGAGCCGTTTTGACGCCCACGTCCACGACCCCGATTTCCGCCGCCACGTCCTTGCCCTCGTCCAAAGCCTCCGCGCTATCCCGGGTTGCCGTCACCGTAGCTGCTGCCGCCGTGATTGCCGCCATAGCCGCTGCCACCGTGTGTCCCGCCATGGGGTTGACCGCCGGCACGGGTAGTGAGCAGGGCCGTGCTGTCGGGTTCAACGGGTTTAGACCGTTGGCGTTCCAAGAGCATGAGAGCCGATCTAACTTGAAGAAAATTCGGCATCGGATCCTGAAACTGCATGAACGAGGTTTGAGCCTGAAGATCATCGGGAAGCCCTCGGAGCATCTGGAGGACCAGTTGGTGCTGGGAGACCGGTGCATCGACGTCATCCAACCAGTCGGCAAGGTTTTGGAGTTGCTGGCAATAGACCGCCATAGAGGTGGAGCCCTTGATGGTGGTGCGAAATTCATGCTCCAACTGCATAGCCCGGGCATTTTTGTTGTCGTGAAATAGGTCGTGGATGACCTTCTAGAGAGCAGAAGCAGTGGTGAGAGAAGAGAGTACCAGATCTGAAACTTCGTCGGTGATGGTGGAGAGAATCCAACCCTGGAGAAGAGCATCGAGTTGGCACCATTCATCATCGTCGTCGGAGAGGGGGACGACAGATCCATCGAGATATCCCTGAAGGTTAAATTGTCGAACGAGGAGGAGGAACAGACGACTCCACTTTTTGTAGTTCGGTTGAGAGAGACTGAGTTGAACGGGAACATGCAACCTCACATTTGAGATGGTTGTGAGAGCAAGATGAGGGGTTTTGGAGGACATATTTTGTGAAATAACCTCACTATTTTCGGCCATGGGAAGAGGAGAAGAGAGAGAGCCGCCGGGAGGGAAGCAGCGTCGCCGGGAGAGAAGGCCGCCGGAGGGGAGACGGGCTGGCGGCGAGTAGGGCCGAACGAGAGAGAGAGAGATAGAGAGGTTAGGGTTTAGGGTTTTGTGGCTCTGATACCATGTAGAAGAAATATTTTCATTGAATAATTGTGTAGAGAATACATCAATATATAGTAGAGGCTTCAATCCTAATCATAGTAGGAGAGCCATATTTAGGAAACCTATACAAGTATGGTAACACAATAATTACAAGAATAATAAATATAATTAATATATTTAGCATATTTTGGTGCAATTTAGTGCAAATTTCGCTTTTTATAATCCCAAACTTTGATTGAATACTAAAAAAACTTAGTGATATCTCACATTTATAATCCAATTTACACACCACATGTATCTCACACAATAATCATCTATGCGATATACAAACAATTATTGTCTGAGTGTGTCTGTAATATACGTGGTATGTATTTTACGGTACAAATGTGGTGTACCCCTAGAACCTCTCTTAAATAATACATACTCACCCAGAAGAGTGAGATTTATATGGAATAAGTTAATGCAAAAAATAAAATGAACAAAGTAATGTCTTTCATAAGGAGCATGTTAGCGATACTGATAGAATTTTTTGATGGGGTAAGTGTAATACCCCGTATTAATATGGGAATGGGAAGAGCTCAAAAGGATTGATAGTACTATTCATACCAACAAGGTGCATCTTCTTTTCGAAAGCTCATCAATTAGAAACTCTAAAGTTAAGCGTGCTTGACCTGGAGTAATTTTAGGATGGGTGACACACTGGGAAGTTTCCTTGGGTACTCACGAGTGAGGACAAAGTGTGCGGGAAAGACTTGTGTTGGTTTGTGTTTCCAGTCTACAATCCTATGAGCATACACTTACAGCTAGGGTGGGGCTGGGGTGTTACAAATGGTATCATAGCAACCCTGCGACCGTGACGGCCAAAAAGAGCTTATTTCACCTAGCGGGAAAGATCTGGTGGTTAAAAAGGGATGCAACGAGGAAGTTACATTCCTAAGTGGGGGTGAATGTAATACCCCGTATTAAGATGAGAATGAGAAGATTATTTCACCTAGCGGGAAAGATCTGGGGGTTATAAAAGGGATGCAACGAGGAAGTTACATTCCTAAGTGGGGGTGAATGAAATACCCCGTATTAAGATGGAAATGAGAAGAACTCAAAAGGATTGACAGTACTACTCATACCAACAAAGTGCATCTTGACCTGGAGTAATTTTAGGATGGGTGACCCCTGGGAAGTTTCCTTGGGCGCGCACGAGTGAGGACAAAGTGTGCGGGAAAGACTTGTGTTGGTTTGTGGGGCCAGTCTACAATCCTAGGAGCATACACTTACGGCCAGGGTGGGGGCCGGAGTGTTATAGTAAGGGTTACTCGATTAAGCAATAAGGTGGTTGGACTGAATCACATTAAAAGATTGAATACAATTGATTATTTCATTCAACTCACATGCTTGTATACTCACTATTTTCTTCTCATTTTTTCAACATGGAATTCTCTTTCACACTTCTCTTCAAGTTGATCACCTGGTCATTTTGAATCTAAATGGTTAATCACTTGTAAATAAATTCCCTCTCCCCTTGACCTTTTTAGTGCCAATACCAAAATTACCACGAACTGATGAGTATGGACTTCTAGTCGTTGGATATACATTCCACACGGACAGCTGTGCTAAAAAGTAGGACCGCTAGGAATGAACATCTAGATGACCATCTTGACAAACGAGGTGGGTTAAAACTGGTTTTGATACCATGATAAAAATTTTCGATGGGGGTAAGAGTTACTAGATTAGGAAATAAAACAATTTTGTTGAATCGCATTAAAAGATTAAACTCAATTAATTATTTAGTTGAACTTAAGAGCTTATATATACTTATTATTTTCTTCTTACTTTTTTGGTTATTTTGTTCCAACCACCTAATTCAGCCCATAAACCCCAATTTCATCTTCTTTCCCTAGCCTCCCCTAACCCTCCTCAATATGTGTGGTATTATGCAATAATACCTACACATTTAGGCAGGGCTTATGGGGTCAGGGTGAGGCTAAGGTGCAGGGTGGGTTAGGAGGTAGAAATCATCAATTTTACAAACGCAGCACTAGATGTATTCCAAAAGTGCACTGGCCCTGCTAGTAGAACTATTGGTCAGTGTTTACAGAATGGTGTCCTTCTTATAAACAATGTAATAAATATATTATAGTTTGACCATTCTTGTCCAATAGTAGAAAGCATCATACTTTGGTATATATTCCCAAGCATCTTCTCCCTTGATGTGTTTACTATGAATGCATGGTACCCATAAGTTGTTTTTTATTTGCCAAGTTCCAATTGAGTTTTATGTTCTTGAAGCCTAAACCCCCATTACTTTTAGGCTTGCATGTCTCTTCTCAGTTAACCAAAGGCACCTTTTTGTAATGCTTATATGCATTCCAAAGGTAGTTTTCTTGTGTACGAGAGGTGCTTGAATTGGTTTTCCAGCTGGTGGTCCTTGCCAATGCCTCGTTTGTCAAATGGCGTGACTTTCCATTGCAACTATAGTCTAATTAATGATGTCGCCCATGGCTAGAAGACTACTCCACAGCTATAATCATTATTATTTTGTTGTTCGTCAATCTAACATCAGAACACATCACTGACATGGAGTCGATATGAAATTACACTTTTAACTTTTAATTTAACACTAACATGATAGAAGGTCAAAAAGTAGTATTCATAAAAAGGTACCTATAAAAGAAAACAACATAAGTCATATTTGATAATAGAGGCCGGACTAAATATGAAAAGCTTCATATTATAAAAGACCAATTATAAAATTCACTTAATTAATATCTTGATTGTACGTATATCTATATGGCAAATTCTTACGTGCTTCTATGGTCTAAGTTCACTTTATGGAACTTACTGCATGCATTGATATCATAAAAAATTAGATCTTTTGCAAATAAAAAAATCAACTTGATTGCAACCCCATGAAAAGTGTCACATTATTTCGCATGTGTACCTTTGAACCACGGATAACAACTCATCAGGATGTATTATATAAGAGTTTATTGCACAAATACTCTCTGTAGTTTGATAAATGTGCATTGTTACCCCTATGATTTTAAAATTTGTATCGTTTCCTTTCATGGTTCTAATCTTATTACGCTAATGCCCATTTAGACTAAAATGACATTCAAATACTTCTATTGAATTATTATTTAGGTGAGTAGCTCCACTACCCTTATGGGCTTGGAAATAGATACCAAGGCCCCCACTTTTTTTTTCTTTTTTGTACCATTTTTTTCATGAATGATCAAATTTTTAATGGATACAGATTTTTTTCATGAATGATAAAATCTTTAATAGATACAAATAGATACCAATTTTTTTATAATGTTTTAATAATTAAATATATTTTGTGTTTGAAATAAAAAACCAATTAAATAAAAAGGAATTAACGTACACTTCATTTGTCTCAAATTAAACATTTTTATTTTTTGTCCTGAAGAGATCGTTATTGGTTAACTTTCATGATATGAAATCAATGAAACATTCTCTTTTTACAGTAAAGCTCATTTCACATTATCCGTTCCTTTTTTTATTGAAAAAAATAATAATTTTATATCGTTTCTTTATTTTAATCAAAATAAAAATAAAAGAAAAGAAAATAAATAAAAAGAAATGTATATGAAAAAAATACTTTTAAAGAATAGGGAAAATAAAGTCATGAAGGAAATCTCTTGCGCATAATCCAAAAATGATATTAATATATTATTAACTATATATTAGAAAGACCATACTGAGTATTCTTTTGATCCCGACATATTCAAATGAAATGAAAATATTTAATTTGACAAATGAAGTATATGTTAAAATACATACTTTTTATTTCATTTTTTATTTCAAACACAAACTTTTTTATTATTTAATTTTTTTAAAAAATATATTTTTGAAAAATAACTTTTTATTATGGAGTATTTTTTCAAACATAAATATTTTTCTTCTCTTTATGAAAAAAAGAAAAGAAAAAAGAAAAACAATAAAGCGAAGGAGAAGGGGCATTGGTGCCCATCTCCGAAATCGTAGGGGACAGCGGAACTATTCACCTAATATTTGAAGGATATTTTTGTCTAAGGCGTAGCAATATTACAACCAAGAGGACAATACATAATAATTAATACTCTGAAATAAATTAATGTACTTCGTAAAAAAATTATGTACAACTAATAAAGCCGGAAAGGACACACCTCTATCACAAAAATGAGCACTCATAGATAAACCATTGATTAAATAATTAGGTAATTAGTTCATCTTTCATGTACGTACTAACATAACATTATTGCATATTTGTGGTAACAAAGTTTAGGTAAAATAACAAACTTTGGTTGTTTGTTACATTCATAAGAAAGATGCCACCTTTGAACATGGGACATGCAATGGATTTATTCCCTCTGAAATTAGTAGTCTTCACATCATACTTTCTCCCTCAAAAAATTTTTTAACTTTTCTTTTATGCCTCTTGAAAAATATTTTTCACTTATTTTATCCTCTATTTTAGTAATAAATACTATCTCTATCCCAAAATATTTGTTTAGTTTTGATTTTTTTAATCAATCATTTTTAATCTTTGATATATACTTATATAAACTATATATTGTATATTCATTAGATAAAATAATATTTTGAAAATCTTTTATATAATAAATCTAATAAAATTATTTTTGTATTAATATATAGTATCATTTTTATTTAATTTGGAGTCAAAGTTTACAAATTTTAACTAAAAAATCAAAAGTTGGCAAATACTCCAAGACAGAAGAAGTATATGACTATAACAAATATCTCTCCGCCAAACATATTATAATTATAAGTCGTTTTACTTTTTCAATAATTTTCTTATTAAACTTCTAGAAGTCATGGTATCAAAAACTTGATACTCCCCAAAATAGACTACAAAGGGAGTACTACTTATTAACTAACCTTCCCATCATGCATTATTAGTTATATCATCAATTCATCATATCTTTAATATAATTTCTTTTTTCTTTTATGGTTAATATTCCATCCATCCTAAAATAAATTTCATTCTTTAGACCATGTATAAAACTTTGTAATTTTAAAAATGATTTTATTTAAAAATTAGCATAAAAATGAAACTTACATAATTAAAAACTACATAAAAAGGTCTGTAAAACAATAAATGACAAGAATTTTTTATTTTTTATCAAATGTTTAACGAAAACATACCCACTCCGTCCCAATTTTTATTACAATTTTATTTTTTTCTCTCCTCTCGATAACTTTTATTTATTTATGTATTTTCATTGATTATTTGATGAAATAAAATATTCTTCACCTCTTGTTTTGTAAAATTTTTGACGTAATTTTTTAATATGTAATTTTTACTTCTTATTGATGTACCAATTTATAAATAAAATAATTTCAGAAGTCGTGAGATTTTATCTCGTAATTCTAAATTTGTAATCTAAATTGAGACGGAAAAGTAATATTTATTGAGATGCCGCAATAATAAAAAGGTAAATCATTTCGGGGCGAATGGAGTATTTGATAAATTTCATACTCCCTCCATCCCAAAAACTCTTTCCCCTTTATTTTTTCTGCCCCCAAAAATCCTTCTCCTTTTCTATTAAAAACGATTTTTACCCCTCATAATTCTTAACCTACATATCACATCATACTTTTTTACTAATAATATACTTATCACATTCTATTTTTATCCATCACATCAATGGTATTTTTGAAAAGCCAACACCAAATTATCTCTCTCTTATGGGACAGAAGAAGTATATTTTATTGAATGGATTATGTCATGGAGCATGCTACATGTACTCCAAAATGTGTATCCCTTTATACATCAAAAGTATGCATGAACATTTTGATGGTTCACACTGACACTTAATGTTGGTGCGTTAACAAAAATTTACAGACACAAAGTCTTGGTGCGTTAACAAAAATTAACATTACACCAACACAAAATATTAATGCATCCCTATGGTCTACAAAATAATGTATAAATTCTTAGGGTACAAATTCACTATTCTTATTTTATTTATGTATGGGGTTGATGTAGTTTCTTTATTGAAAAAAAACCCCTAGGTTTAATGGGGGTAAGTAATTATTAACAACCACCAGGTTTCCTTGACACGTCGGCTAAATTAAAGTATTTATAGTGCTTTGGATGATAAATTGAAAGGGTAGTGGTAAGTTAGGGTCAAGTGAAGGTTAGAGTAACCACCATTAAATTTACGAACAGAACACTGTAAATATCTTTAAATGAAGTAACACCGCAGTGTTAATTGGAGCCTTGTGTCACTAAAACCGGCCCCTAATAACAATTAAAAATTACCCCGCCCCATGGGATTGTTACACGACAAGATAGATGAACAAATACTTAGAGGTCATGTGTTCGAATTGTGGAAGAACATTTTGGATTGTGATTTTTTTTTGAAAAGAAGAGGAACATGGTTTGAAGAACACTTTCCGTTTGAAAATAATTAAATAGTTAAAACGGATAAACGAAAAACTGACTAAAAAATAAGTAGCTGAGAATTACTTATTTTTTTAACTTATAAGCAACATAGAAGTGTTACGAGAGAGACATAGAAAAGGGAATTGAATCCCTTTTTGGATTCGGTTCTGTGACTTTCTTAGTTTTTCCTATTTTTGTTATACTATAAATAGAATTCTGATAGGAATAGAAAATTACTTATTTGTTTTATCATCTTCATATATAATAATGGTCGAACCTTTTCTAATCTCCAAGATAATTCAATACAGAAATATTTTCTCATTATTATATTCTACATGATATCAGAGCAAGTTTTTTAGTTTTGAGACCTCAAACACGCTCCACTCTCTTGCCTGTGGGATATCGTGATCTTTTGTTTTTCTCCTCGAATAATTGCTAGGCGTGTCTATTTGTTGTGTTCGACCGACATAGCGCCAACTACATCAACCTCAACCGCCGTGGAAACCTTCGAAAATACGCTAGAGGCAGCCGCCAGTGCACGTTAACCATAAAGTCAGTATGGCAGATGACTGCGGAGGAATCACAATCACTAATCAAGAAGAAATTGTCTGACAAAGGTTGTCCTGCAGGAAGCAGACAATTTCGTAATGTGCAGGTAATTTTTTTTCATAATGTGCGGGTACTTTTTTTCCATTATTAATTTCTACAATAAGTCAGCTAAACACACAGAAATATGTCATCGGCTAACTTTTAAGTTAAAACGTACTTATGAACACAGAAAAACAACTACTTAATGGCCATATTGTACGACCCTTGAAGGTCCGGTCATAAGACTTTAAGAATAGGGGAGCGACTATACGCGCCACGCCTATATTATAAGAATTAAGCTTCGTGTACATTACGGGATGTAAACCACTTTGTACCTCAAGCTTTGCACTAAAAATTTGAAGGCTCATACTGGTATAAATATTTTTCACTAGTTTTCAGGTATGAGCCATCAAAATATGAATGTGATGGTGTAAATTATCATCCGGGCAAATTACTCTAGACCGAGTCTAGGATTATTCGCTGAGTTTAGAAACTAAAATGGCATAAAAAAAACAAAATTTGACTGGAAGGTTTGTAGGTGAAAACACCTGTTGTCCAATTGTTATTGAGTATTTAAAGTTGTACCAGGAGCAATTATAAAATGAACTCGAGAGAGATAAAGTTCGAAAGATTTCTATTGAGGGTCACAAGGCTATTTATAGCGAAGTCTAGGGATAAGACAAAGAATGCCCACGTTTCTAGACGAGTGGACGGTGCGAGGTGACTTCCCTTGTCACGTAGCGCTTGTCCTTTTCATTTGTCGGCTTGTGCTGATGGTATCTCTCTTGGCGCGTAGTGCTTGGACGAGAATATCTGAATATTCTCCGTGATCTTCAATCACTACCGTCCAACCACGCTTGGATTATTCTTGCTGACACATGTACGCCCAAACTGACCACCCAATACGAGTCTTGAAAACCTGCCCGGGTGGTTACTTGAGGGAACGTCTTATCACTCAAGGATCCCATGCAGTGTCATGCTAGTTGATCGGGTGCCCAATAATCACTCGAGTGGTCTTGGTTGAACCCCACCCGGACAGAGTACAGATCCACCCAAACAACCCTGTTGCATAGTACCTGGACCTTACCTGGATGGTCTTGGCTAAATTCCACCCTGACATGGTATATATCCACCCAAACAATCCTAGTGCACAGCAATTGGACCTTGCCTGGGTGGTCTTGATTAGGCCCAACCCGGGTCATGGCCTGGGTGGATTACACCCATCAGAGTGTAAGTTTTGCGATTCAATATGGTGTACACCAAGTGGCCTACACCAAGCATGCTTCATACTCATTCCGTCCCTGAAAAATCTTTCATCTTTTGATTTTTGTTGGTCAAAGAATGACTTTCTTTGATAAAAAAATAAACATTGTTTGAATAAATAAATATTACGGAGTATAAAAATTTGATACAGAGTATACTAAAAATATATTCTAAGATGAACTATATTATATAAAATTTACATTAAAATTAAATATTTTTTTTGTCACTATTATTGGTCAAAAAATGTTACTATTTAACTAAAAAGTCAAAACAGAAAAGGTTATTTGAGAGACCGAGACGGAGGTAGGTAGTATTATAAAACAAATACTCCCTCCGTTTCCAATTATATTACAATTTTTTTTCTCTTGTTTACGCGATTTCATTAAGTATTTGATAAAATAAAATATTCTTGTTACATTTTGTTTTGTAAAATTTTTGACATAGTCTTTTACTATATAATTTTTATTTATTATCGATATACCGATTTGTAAATAAAAAATAATTTCAAGAAGTGAGATATTTCTTCTCGAAACATCAAATTCGGGACAGAGGGAGTATGTGTAATAAAATAAAAAAATATTCTCTAGGACAGGCTGGCTGTGTCTAGCTACGAGCTAGCTATATACTCCATGACAAACGTTTATTCATTTTAGTTTTTAAAATTTTTTTTACTGAGTAAAAGTTAAAAATAAAATAAAAGAGAAGAAAAGATGGAAAAGAAGGCAGCCAGCCACACGTATGAAGTAGTAGTCCTTTGCTTGGTTGCAGGCTTGCAGCTGGGTGGTGGTGGAGACCTGCCTGCAGATAGAGAGATGATTGTCCTTTCTCTGAGTATCACTACCTAATACGGTCTAACAAACAATATAATACTTCTTCCTTTCCATTTTTATTTTTTTCCCTTTTTCATGATCTCCAAATTTAAATTATTAACAACTCTCCAATGACATACAAAAATGTCATCATTTTACAAAATACTACCTCCGTCCCACTGTCTTTGTCTACATTTGACTTTTGGAACTGTTCATCTAAGCACTTTGACGCATCAAATTCTCTCAATATGTAAGCTTAAAAATAGTCATGTGTGATCTTGTTTGATTCATCTTAACATATAGATTATTAATGTATAATTTCTATAATTTTTTAATATACAAATTACAAGATAAAATAGATTAAAGAAGTGCATTGGATGGTGTGCCAAAAGGTAAGTGGATAAAGACAATGGGACGGAGGGAGTAATTTTAATTATAATTTAGTATTGAAATAAAACTATAAATGATATCGTTCAAACTACATAAAAAAATTCTATAAAACAGGATGTGATAAGAATACTTTATTTTATCAAATGATCAATAATGAAAACTTACAAACAAATGAAAATCATCGAAAAGATCATAATAATAACAGAGAGATATCCATCATTTTTGAGACGGAAGGAGTGCCTTTAGCTCATTTCTTAAATAGATGTAACCAAATGGGTTTCATACTTCTTTAGAGATACTTAGGGCTGTAAACGAATAATATCCGCAACGCAAATCCAGACACCAAAATATAAGATGGGAAAGGAGGGATTCTAATAACCTCAAACCTTAGAATTCAAAATTGTAGCCATCTAAGTTAAATCAAATGTTTGGCATTTGTAAGCACTACATAATATTTATTCATTTCTTAATACATGTTGTGTTATGATTTTTTTAATAAAATAATCTACATCGACTGTAATGCTTTGAATTTTTTAAAAATAAACATCATTTTATTTATAATTATAGGCATATAGGGCATATTAATGTTATGTGATAATATCTTATTATATTTAAAAGTAGTTCGAAAAACTTGGCAACTTTTTTATTTAAACATAAATATCAATATTTTTTTACCAAGCTATGCATCGTTGACCTATGTCAACCTGGTTCGACTGGTTGGCACTTGACTCAATTGCTAGTTCGATTCGACGTCTGATCTGGTTTTAGCCAAATATATGAAATTGTTAATAAAAAATACTCTCTCTGTCGAAAAATATGGGAGTTTTGGTTTTGGAGAGGATTTAAGGGGAGTGTATTTTGGTATTGAATTTCCAAAAATGTCCTTTGATGTGATAGGTAAAAGTATGATTTGATGGATAGATTATTAGTAAAAAGGTATGATGTGATAGATAAGGTATGAAAAAGTAGGGGGTAAAAGTGACTTTTTAATAGAAATGAGAAGTGTTTTTTGGGACGGATGAAAAAAGAAAGGAGAAAGGTTTTCTTGGACGGATGGAGTATAAATGATTATAAAAGGAACGTGAATGCATGTGAATATCGAAATTCATAATGCTGATCAACGTCGTATACGTAAAAAACTACTCTCTAAATAGTTAATACTTAACCAAAATAAATAATTTGAACAAAAATACTCCGTATAAATTTAGAATTGACCAAGTACATTATGAGAGTAATGATGAGACATTAAGGTTAGAGGTTTAGAGGGTAATGTATATTTTTGGATATATGACTAAGTATAAATGTATAATAGGCTGGGTAGATGATTATACTTGTTAAAATAATTTTAATTCGGTATTTGGATAAATGAATATTTGTTGAAAATCAAATTATTCTTGAACCTTGTACAACCAGAGCAACTCGTGAGAGCCCATGTTATTTTGACTTTTTTTAAAATACATTTTTGAATTAAGTTAAAATAATGAGATCAACTTGGAACATAGAGAGTACAAATTAAATACTCCAAATTTGATTAATTTTTGAAGTGAGGTGTCTTTTCACAAGTGGTACACCTAAAAGCTGATGGGTTTAAAAGTGGTCTGGTTTAGGATCATAAATGAAAAATTTTACGTGAGTAAATGATCAAAAATGGAATTAAGTCTCTTTTCTTTAATTTACAGGCAATAAATTACTGTGAAAAAAAATCTAGGAGGCACCAAGCTAATTAATTAAGATTTGATGGTGCCCCATGGGTTATTATTAGAGAGATCTAAGACCTCATCATTTGAAGTGAAAAGAAAAAGAGAGAAATAATTAGTGTGAAAGTGCACTAAGATCTTCATTGATTACTACTGAAAGCTATTGAAAGAAAGTGCTGACAAAGAAGAACAATAATAATCCCGAGTGGAGTATATAATATACGGAGTACTCCTTAATCATTTTACAGGGCTATAGTTTTTATTGCATGTGACTAATCTGATAATTGAAGAATTAAGAGTAAAATTTAAAGTTCAAACATGTGCCCATATACTCCGAGTTTAAAATAAAAAGAAATAAAACTTAAATTAACACTAGAAATATACTTCCTTCGGTCCTAAAAACTTATTGTGTTTTGACTTTTTTAGTTAAATAGTGATATTCTTTGATAATAAATTAAACATAATCTAAATAAATAAATATTATAAAAAATTTATATATCAAAACTATATCCTAATATGTACACAATTATGTTGAATTTATACGAGTATTATAACTTAAGATAGTTTTCTCGCAATTTATGGTAAAAAAGTGTGAATGTTTGACCAAACAAAGTCAAAACAAAAAAAATTTTTAGGACCGAAAAGAGTATAAGACAAAAATAGTAGGACGAATAGAATACAAAATTATACTCCATTTGTCCCAAAAACTATCTCTTTTCTTTTTTTCTTGTTGCACAAATTAAAGTCCTTTCTATTTCTATTAAAAAACCATTAGCTTTTTACTCCTAATACGGAGTATAATAGTTCTTACTCTTATTATCACATCGTACCTTTTTACTAACAATCTCACCATCACCTCCTACTTTTACTAATTAATCACATCATTTAAGGGTTCTTTGGAAAGTAAACACAAAAATATTTCTCTCTTAAATTTCCAAAAAATCAAAATTGAAACATCTTTATGGAACGGAGGAAGTATAAAGAAACCTCCCTGATTTTTTGTTTCAGTTTTGCTGGAGTTTTCCTATCGAAAAAAATAAAAAAGAATAACTAGTAGATATAGAAAAAGTGAAATATTATCTATTAACTTAATGTTTTAAGTTAGAAAATGGATCTCAATTTATATGAAGTAGTTAATTTTAATTTTTAACTGCATGCCCTCAATTTTTTTGTGAAAAACAAATGAGAATAAAAGATAACAGTCCAAAGAGATCGTCAATGGTTAAAAAGTTAAAAAAGACCGTAAAGATGGTTAAGAATTGGGGGGATTGGAGTATATATAGAGATTGCAAGTTCCCAATGTTATCATTTTCATGATAATGGTGACATCAAGAAGGGTGGGTGGAACATGAGTATACTATCTCCGTCCCAGAGTATTTGTCCACTTTCATTTTTACACACCATCCAATACATTTCTTTAATCCATTTTATCTTGTAATTTGTATATTAAAAAAGTATAGAAATTATATATTAATAATCTATATGTTAAAACAAGTCAAACAAGATCACACATGACTATATTTAAGCTTGCACATTGAGAGAATTTGATGAGTTAAAGTGCTTAGATGAACAGTTCCAAAAGTCAACGAATACTCCGGGACGGAGGGAGTATATGATATGTATGTATGCACTCTTTCATCATAATGTTAAAAATTCAATACCGGAGCTGACACGAATAACAATCACATACTCCGTATAATTTTATAGATATACAGACGATAATATTTTGTACTTACAAATAATTTTCATATGTTTATGTATAAATAATTTATAATTGCCATTCATAAAATCATCCATGGTAGGTTTATATAGAATGATATTTCATGATATAGATCTAGATATAGATACATGCACCCCCATTGATGAATGATTGAAGAAAACACATGATAACAAGCAATGGAGAGAGGTAAGATGGTGACACAAGAAACATGCTTCCCATGGTTGGGGCCCCTATATTCTCAGATAGCCTATATAAGTTTAAAATCTAACTGAAAATGGGGTCAATCCCTATGTTGTTAATTTTTACTCCCTTTGTGGCCTTGTAAAAATCTTCCCACTATTTTTTATTTATGTGTATAAAAAAATTACTTTTCTTTAAGGACAACGAATTTGACGAAAAAAACAAATTTCAATTTTTGTTTTAAATTTTTCAGCCTTTATGTTAAATTCGATAAAAGTTAATGTTGGAGTTCTCAAATCGGAAAATACAGATGAATACTACTAGCATAGATAGAAGGGTGAAACCCTATCTACGAGCTTAATTAAGCTTTTGGATTAGAATAGTGGATCTCGACTTTATGTGTAATAAGTCATTATTTTTACCTGACTCTCTACCCGTTTGTTCTCGACTTACCAGAACTTTAACATGGTATCAGAGCTAGTCTGGTCTGGATTCAATTCTTCCTGGTCGTTGGACGTGAGTTTAGCAAAAAAATGATGAGCTACCTGTCCGTTGTTTGGATTTAGTTGGCTAAAAAGAGATTCCTATGCCACCGCCCGTTGTGTGAACTAACTTTAAGTGATTGAGATGCTATACCCGTTTTGTAAAGGTGCTAACTAGGTCTGACTAGTTAGCACTTAAGGGAAAGTGTTAGAGTTCCTACATTGAAAAATAAAGATGAATACTACTAGCATATATAGAAGGGTGAAACTCTATCTACGACTTTATATGCAAGCGGTTAATTTTAGCGATCAAATAAAAAAGACTTGTTTGAGACAGGGATAGTATGATTCAAAATGTTTGACTAATGCTATTTTTGGATTATTTATTTAAAAACTTTTGCATATCAACAGATATATAAAATATAATTAAAGATGACTCAATTTTATCATTTTATCAAATTATACAAAAAAAGATACATAGAAATAGTTTGAGTTCATGAATAGTAATTATACAGAATTTAAAAAACCCAATGGATTTTTTTTCTTCAAAAATTGTTTGTTTATTTTTTACTTCCTCCGTCCCACTATATTTGTCCACTTTCATTTTTGCACACCATCCAGTACACTTCTTTAATCCATTTTATCTTCTAATTTGTATATTAAAAATTATAGAAATTATATATTAATAATCTATATGTTAAGACAAATCAAACAAGATCACGCATGACTATATTTAGGCTTACACATTGAGAGAATTTGATGAGTCAAAGTGCTTAGATGAAAAGTTCCAAAAGTCAAAAGTGGACGAATATAGCGAGACG
The DNA here is from genome assembly GCA_900332095.2 of Cuscuta campestris. Lineage (NCBI taxonomy): Eukaryota > Viridiplantae > Streptophyta > Magnoliopsida > Solanales > Convolvulaceae > Cuscuta > Cuscuta campestris. The sequence goes on from OOIL02005599.1 coordinate 845,265, forward strand.
GATGGAGTAATTCATAAAAAAAAGAAAGAAATTATATTGATTTCAACTAAGAGTAATAATTGTGAAAAGCTAGGGTATGTATTTAGGCCTGGGATGGCGCATGGCCTGGCCTATAAGTAGGTAGGGGTTTTTCAAAGTTTTTGACCATTTCTAAGTTCACTGAAAATGAAGTACATTCCTGTTACCCTGCTGCCCCTCATTTAATGAAATGAAAACGTCTGCCTTTGGGTTTTGGTTAAAAAGTACACTAGGTGAAAAAAAAACATTTTTATTTTAACCTACTAGTATTCCTACCCGTGCAATGCACGGGTTACGAATATCTTGTCGATTCTGAATTTATTCAATGTAATATTTTTTTCCGGAATAAAGGAAATATACCTCATGCATGATTTATAATAACACATAAAAGAAAGGCAAAGTAAAAAGAATAATATTTGAGAAATTAAATCTACACACAATAAAGTTTGCTTTAATACCAAATTTTTTGAAATATTTCAGGGTATACAACATTTTTTGTATGACTGCAAGGATTTCCATTGTCATCTAAGACTAATATTTTTAAACTTGTCTTTGTCTTCACTCGCGAAACAGCAACATAAAGCTGACCATGAGTGAACACTGACTTGGTTAAAAATAATCCAACAAATGACAATGTTTGACCATGACTTTTTTTAATAGACATAGCAAAACATAAGACTATTAGAAATTGTCTTCTCTGGAACTTTAGAGGTAGTCTTGGTTTTAGTGACAGTCATCCTTGCTTGGAAATTTAGGCGAAAGTATATCGTGAAGTGCGATAATATCCACTGCTATTGCCGACGCCGAAGTAAGCAAATACATATACTGATCCTTCCTTTATTTTCTTCTCAAAAGTTCCCACCAGAGTTTTTTTTACAGTTGCATGGATAGTAGTTTCCAACAAAATATCAAGGAAACATGAATAGTTATGGGGATTTCATAGGCTTGAAGTCTTAGGTAGAATCTTCAAGGACTATAAAAAATAATGAACACCAAAAAACATGATAAAAAAACAGCATACTATAAATCTGAAAATAAGGACAGGTTGAAGTGTTCAATAACTTTATCAATAAATCATTTATTCATTGCGATGAAAAAAGAAGCTTCAACGTTTATTTATGGAAAAGCTTCAATACTTTAATAAAAAACATTTATTTATATAAAGATAAGAAAGAGGATATTAAAAAACAACTTGAGGAGATGATGAGGAGAAGTGGAAAACAAAAAGATCGAGATCCATAGGAGATTTGTTGGCCTTAAAATCACAGAGCAGACCGTCAATCTACACATCAATGACTCTTGAATTCTTATTGTGTGTTGATATTGATTTGGGTGATTATTTGTATTTATATTTCTTATCATTTCAGGTATTAGTTATAAAAAGTAAACAGACTATAGTGTGATTTGTTTTTTCAATACTTAAGGACTGGAGAAACTTCAAGAGACTATAAAAATTAAACTCCACACCATAAAATATGTTCAAAAACAGGAGGCTATAAATCTGAAATTAAGGTCTGAAAAATAAGGACAGACTCAAGTCGTCAATACTTTAATAAAAAATTATGTTTTTTATGGTGCTGAAAATAGAAGATTCAAGGACAGCAGACTTATTACACTTTAAGAACGGCAGAGTTATTATTACATAAATTATAAGAATTCCTTCTTAGGCACTATT
>OOIL02005599.1:847286-875324 GCA_900332095.2 Cuscuta campestris
AAAAAAATTATTTTTTATGGTGCTGAAAATAGAAGCTTCAAGGAAAGCAGACTCATTATACTTTAAGAACAGCAGACTTATCATTCTTCATTTATTTATTCAATATGGGCAATTGAAGAATTTTGGTTTTTTATACAGATTAGTATAATTGTGTTTTGAAAGTAAAAGCAAAATAACCTTCTAGCCACTAAAAAATTATAAGAAATCCTATTAAACATAAATTTTATATTGTATGCAAAATACAAATAAGAGTACAAATCTTACATGTTCGTCCATGAATATCATCTCAATCGAATTCGTCATCTTCTCATCATTATACACTGGCATCTTGTACAGTCGAATCACACGAACCAAAACTCTCCAGCATTCACTTGATGGATTGATCTTCAACCAAGGGTGGATCGGTTTGGAAGACATGTCAATTAATCAGATGTTTTAGGTATAAATCGCAAGAAGGAAACTTACAGCAATAAGGGTAGAAAATCCAGAGATTTGAACCGGAAAATTCGAAAGAAGAACAAATTTCGCAGAGACTAATCATCATAAGAAGGAAAGAAGGCTAATCATTCCAAAAAACAATTATGATTTTTTAAGAAAAGGGAAAATTACCTATTCTTAATTGGTACCGATCGTTGGAATCTCCGTGAAGAAGGACCGTGAAGAAGGAAAGAGATTAATTCCAATCACATATTCTCTGAAATCTCGCGGTGGAGCCATTCGAAGATGAATATCGCAGGGAGGTGCAATCGAAGGAAAGTGCCGCTGATGTCTCGCTTTCATTCAGACTTGCGGATGAACTCCACACAGAGTAGCCCAAATAAAAGAAGCCCAAAGTAATGAATCATTATCCAACTCGTTTGAAATATTGAGTAAGTCCAATAGGATGACATGACTTATGAAGTGTCAAAAAAAATCCCCGTCAGCATGACAAATGTCAAAATTCTGAGAGTTAAACTCTCAAATATAATATATAAAGGATTATGTGTCCTCCCTAACACATTTCATCTATACTAGCTATTGTAAAAAGTAAGAAGAATGCTAGAACTACACTAAAAGTATATCCCTATCCTATTTGTATGCCTAGCCCCATGTTGGGATGGGGTGATTTTAGAGAGAAAGAAAATGGAAGGGAAAAAAACACAATTTCCAATAAAATTTCACTTGTTTGTTTAGGGAAGAAAATGTGGGAAGGAAAGAAATTGTCAAAGGTGCCAACCTAAAAACTTTTCCCCTCTCAAGTGGCGAGAAAATCTACCCATTGAAGAGAAAACACGTGAATTGATTGCTTTGCCCTCCATTCCATCATATTCAATAATAAAAAGCAAGGGCAAAAATGTCTCTTTTGTTTTATCACATTTTCCTTCCTTTTACATTTTCACTTCATTTTCCACTCATCCTAACAACAGTAATCTCCTTCCCATTTTCTCTTCATTTTCTTTCCTCTATATTTTCTTTCCATCCATTTTCTTTCCCCTCATTTTCTCTTTTTATCCAAACAATGACTAAAGGCTCAAAATGGGTATAGTTTCTACAGTTGACAAAGGCAATGAGTTCCAATACTTGAATTCGATTCCCTGGTTCCAAAAATAACTAGCATTTGTAAGTATCAGGTGCAGGCTCACGCTTTGTCAGTCAACATGTGATTAAAAATATATAAACCTTGTCTAAGGTAATCGTCCGACCGATTCTGATGGCCCCTCAAAAATGTTGCTCATCATTTTTTTAACAAAAGGTGGGACCATCACTCTAGAGGTCCCATGTCTCCCGTGGCCTCCAAAATGATGGAAAAGTACAATTGCAGGATGTACTTCAACCGGTCTGGATTTATAGATTTTCAAACTAATCTCGCCTATGTGGGAGCCAAATACAAGGCAGAGCCGTGATTCAAATTTCTAACTCTGCAGACCGCCCAGTAAGCACTTTGACCATTGACCAATATTGTTCTTTGCTGGTTTAGCTGTCCTCTAGAGACTACTACACTAATTATTATAGTTGCATTTAAATTTGGGTGTTGTTAAATCCAATTTTTTGCTAAAGTCATTTCTTTTATGTTAAATAGATTATTTATATCTTCAAAAGTTGAGTTTCATCTAAAAGTCTTCTTTGAAAAAAAGAGTAAATTTAGCTAAAATGGATATAGATATAACAACACCATTAACATTTTGTTAGCATTTGATTTTCAATATTTTATTATATATTATTTCCATCTCCTAAAAAAATTTCATTTTCCTTTTTCATCCTTTTAAAAAAAAGCTATTTTTTCTTTCATAAAGATAAAAATTATTGACAATTTTATCCTTGTGTGTGTGTAAAAATTGAGAGAAGGAATGAAGGAATTAGGGAGAAAGGAGTGAGTGGTGGGTGGTGGAACAAGATTGTTGCTTCATTTCCACAATGTAAAGTAATGAAAAGAAAGGTGGTGTCTAGATGTGCACAAGACTGGTTAGCAGGGAGGGTCTTTCTTGTCAATACTAAGAGGGACATCCTATAACCCTCCTACCCCTCCCAACTCTTACAAAACCAAACATCTCACAAACTCACACGTGCAAACCCTATATTACCCCACTACCTCCTTTTTTTTCTTTTCTCCCAAAATTAAAAAAAAAAACCTTGCTTTTATTTTTGTGTTTTTAAATGTGGGGGCAACATTGGTAGATAAATAGAGCCTTCAAGCTAGCTCCCCACTCCACCACACAGATTCAAAAAAAATTATTCTTTGAGAAATTTTCTTTCCTCCTCTCTTTTTTTTCTTTTCTCCTTCATTCTCTTGGTTTATTTTTTTGCTCAGTGGCATTCAAGATTATATTTCTTCCACCTGAGTTTGAAGAATAGTGAGAACAGTGAAAATATTGAATGAATCTGTGAGCCATGTCCAACAGCAGGTGCATATATACCCAGCAACAGCCAAAATGCTCTCCAACTCCCTCTTCTTCTTCTTCCTCCTCTTCCCCGTTTGGTGCTGCTTCCATGGGAATGTTTTTTGCAGACATGAATTCCCTCTCTATTGACCCCAAGAATGGTGTCACAAATTTATTCCAAGAATGCCCTCAGTCCAAGAACACTGCTACACTGGGTTCTTGGGTGTTTCCATCTTTCTTGAAAGGTGGGAACTTGGAAGATCCTCCTCATCATCATCAACATCACCAGAACAGTGATGTGGATCAGGAAGAGGGCAAGGCCTCTGGTTCCAGTGATGGGTTTGGAGAAAATAGTGAAACCTTTGATCTCAATGCCACTCTAAGTGATCAAGATCATGGTGCCATGCATGTGGGAGAGAATAATAGTCACAATAATATTAACAGTGGCAGTAATAAAGAAGCAGAGAGCAGTGGGCAGTCAAAGCTTTGCGCAAGAGGCCATTGGAGGCCTGCAGAAGATGCAAAGCTCAAGGAGCTTGTAGCCATTTATGGCCCTCAAAACTGGAACCTCATAGCAGAGAAGTTAGAAGGAAGATCAGGTAAGAAATCACAAAAACTCTTAAAAATATTTGATTTTTTGAATAAAGATTAGATTTTTATGAAATAAAGATTTGATTTTTACTCTTTTTGTGTTGTTGAATGATTGTAGGGAAGAGTTGTAGACTGAGGTGGTTCAACCAGTTAGATCCAAGAATCAACAGGAGAGCATTCAGTGAAGAAGAAGAAGAGAGGCTAATGGCAGCTCACAGACTGTATGGCAACAAGTGGGCCATGATTGCAAGGCTATTCCCAGGAAGAACAGACAATGCAGTGAAGAACCATTGGCATGTCATAATGGCAAGAAAATATAGAGAGCAATCAAGTGCTTACAGAAGGAGAAAAATGGGGCAACTTGTTTACAGAAGATCAGATGAAGAAAACAATAATATCAGTTCTGTCAATAATCACAGCAAGCCACCCATTCTTCCATTCGGAATGGTTTATGGCTCTGCAGAAGCAATCCCAAGTAACAATGGCCACCCAATTCCTCCTCAGTTTTCTGGATTATGTTCATCTCAGCAAATTACTTTTGATCCTTTCCCAGGTTTGAATTACTTTCTTGCCCTTCTCTTAACTTTCTTTTTTTTTTCTTTTTTAAACTCTGGAGTTGTTTTTGAAGGCTGGCTGGGCCCAATTCTAACAACCTACGCAGTACTCCCGTTTATCTTGGAGTACGTATAATTGAATTGGATGGCCCAACACATTTTGGGAGGTCCCCCCCAGTCATTTGAAGGGTAGTTTTGTATGGGGTTATTTTGGACATTTTATCTCAAAGATTGCAGTTTTCCTCTCTGCAGGGCAATTTGACAACCAGATGGTGGGCATGGGAAGATGTTGGGGGAAAGCTCAGATCCATGGCCAGAGCTATCCTCCTCAACAGTACTTAAACTTTCCCTGTTCCACCACCATCTCAACAGATTTCTTCACGGCAAGGCCTCTACCACCGCCACAGCAGCCACCATCTCCGCCGGCAGTGGCGGAGGAGGAGGACAGAAAGGGCACCAACAGCGTCGGTAACCAGACAATTTCCCATCCATTTATAGACTTCCTCGGAGTTGGAGCCGTTTAAAAAGAACAAAAGAACACCTGAAAATGGGTTCTTCGAGAGAGGGAAATGTATGTTCTTTCCAAGAATCAGTAAAGAACCCCCCCCCCCCCCCCTTTTTTTTTCTTTTCACCTCTTGAGAGTTATATGAACAGTGAAAGCTCTGCAGTTGGGTAACACTGAAAATAACAAAAGCCAAAATCTTTCCCCATTGTAACCCATCTTTATTACCCCCCCTTCAAATCAAGAAAGGGGAAAAAAATCATTACCCACTGTTAGAACGATAATCTTTTGTCTGTTTATCTTTAAAAAAATTTCCCATTTCTTCCCCTGTTTCCAAAAACTCTATCAAGAATGTGAACAGTGGTAAAAGGAGAACAAAACCAGACACTTGAGGGGAAAGTGGGAAAACATCCTGAAAAAATCTGGTCCCGATCGAACGTGTGGTTACGAAGCGTGGTCGCAGAAACAGGGGACTGGGTGGGGGTGGGGGTGGGGTGGGGTGTGGGGTGGGTACTGCAGAATCTTGCTAAGCTTACATGCGAATAATGCATGCAAAACTGTCCTAACAGTTGTTTCCCTGCCGCCCAATTTAGGGGATGTCCGTTCCTCTAATTATTCTTTTTTCTCACGGGACTCTTATTTAATCACTTTGGAATTCATTTTTCCCTTTTATCTTATTAACCCTTCTAAAAAAAATCACACTTTTTTTTAGACTTATCAAAAAAAATTCTAATCAGCATAGAACTGTATTGATTTGTCTCGTTAAGATCTTAACATTTTGAAATAGAAAAATCTTAAAAAATTGTTGGAAAATTTTGAGTTTGTTGTTTTGGTTAGAGTTTCCACATCGAAAAACGCAACACTCAGATAGTCTCTAAGTTCTCTTGTTTTCTAAAACTTTTAATCTAATTTTTAAATATAATTTTATTTTTTAATTTCTTTCATATTTTGAAATAAATTGAATTGAAAATAACTTTACTCAAATCTCGTAAACAATAACATGCCATTTTTTTGGGACGGAAGGAGTATCAAATTTGTTTTTTTGAAGTTAAAATTAGTAAACCTTAACCATTAATTAAAAGATAATGATATTGGATGTTGGTATATATAGGGCCTGTTTGGGAATAGTGTTAGCGATTAGCGTTAGCGTTTTGAAAAGGCTATCTATGGGCAGCGTTTAGCGTTTTCAAAATAATCTGCACCGTTAAAATTTTATCTAAAACGCTACCGCTAATCTCTAACGCTGCTCCCAAACAGGCCCTATCTTCGTCTCTAAATCATTTACTTATTACCTAAAACAAAATAAAGTCTTAAATTTTTTAATTTATTTTATTTAAAGATTGATTATATGAATAAATAAAAAATAAAGTTCATATATTTATAAAGTACATCAAAAGTTTTACAAAATAAGAGCTGATAAGAATATTTTATTTCATTGAATAGTCAATGAAAACACACAAATAAACAAATGTTTTCGTGATTGTTGAATGGTACAGAGTAAAATATGTAAATTATTTAGGGATGGAGAGAGTATTTAATTTCATTAGATTTATCTTGTAGAATATATATTCAAAATATTATTTTATCTAATTAATATATTATATATTTATTTATTTAATTATATGTTAAAGGTTGATTCTGGTTTAATTTATTGTAAAAAATCAAACCTCGACAAATACTTTGAAATGAATGGAGTATTAAATTTCAATTACTTAATTTTGAAATGTTATTTTGAAATATTACGGAGTATATTTTTATAATAAATGCCTATCCAACAAACAAAAATATTCATATTCAAACTACTGAATAAAAAACCGTGAAAATCAATATAAAATATCATATGGAGGGTGGGCTCGCGGGCTCGCCCAATTATGCTTTGAGGTCAGCCCAGTTGTAGTTCACATTATCTTTTGTTCCTAATAATGACCCTAAAAATGATATGTATTTTATGTATTATTTTTAGAGTAAATTCCATAAAAGGTCCTCAGTTATAGGTCGTTTTACATATTTAGTCCCTACATATCAAATATTACTTATTTAGTCCCCAATTGTTATATTCATTTTCACAAATATTCCTTTTTTAACATTTCCTTAAGAACATGGATAAAATTGTAAATTCACACCTATTTCTCTATTCAATTAAGCTTCTTTTCTCCTCTCGCACTCCTTTCCAAATTCGAAATTGTTATTCTTCTCTCAATTGTTTGTCGAATTGATGGAACCCAAATTTAAAACCAGTAACCTTCATGGATGAGTTTTAATGTTTATTTTCTTTGCAATTTCTTGAGACTAACCAATAAAACTCGTCCATAAGTTTATTGGTTTTGATTTTAGAGAGGAGTGATCATTTCAGTTTTAGATTTAGAGCTTCAAACTCAGCGACGAGTTTAAGAAAGAGTATGAAAGGTAAGAGGAAACTTAATTGAGGAGAGAAAGGAGTATGAATCTACAATTTTATCTACGTTTTTAACAGAAATGTTAACAAAGGACCATTCGTGGAAATAAATATAATAATTAGGGACTAAATAAGTAATATTTGATATGTAGGGACTAAATATGTAAAACGACCTATAACTAGGGACCTTTTATGGAATTTACTCTTATTTTTACTATTACTATTCTTATTCTTATTGTTGTTGTTATTGTTATTTTTACTCTCATAACTACAATTTAATTTTCAATTTTTATTTTTTCTAATATCACTATTTTTTATAATTCACACTCATTTTTTTTCATTTTTAATATAAATAATACATAGTACAATTTTATTAGAAAACATGGTGTTTTTTCATTTACATGACACTAAAGGATATAAAAATTAGAAATATTTTATTTATCTAAATTGAGCTGGGAAAATGTAAATATTTTAAATTAAAATATAATAATTATACTACTCCATATGTCTCTAATTAACTGGCATGTACACTATTTATGTGGTCGAATTTTATTCACTTTCTTTACCTATTATATATGATAATTAAAACAATACTCTGTAATAATAATGGTATTACTAAATCCACCACGAATTAGCTATGTTCACACATTTTTATTATACTTGCTAAATATATATATACCCATTAATATAGCTTTGATATTGGTGTAGATTTAGCAAATTTAATTGAGAGTGATATAAATATTTTTGTGGTGGATTCCGGAACCCCCCTATTAATTATAATAATAGTAATAATAAAAAATAATAACAATTATAATAAGAATGAAATATAAAATGCATTTAAATAACTTTTTGAAATTTTTTTCTAGTTGTTTCTAGTTTTTTTTTAATTTCTTTCAATTTTTTCAGTTTCTTCGATTTTTTCCAATTTTTTTTAACACTGAGCTTTTTTTTCACGCCAAAGAACATTGGTTATGAGTCCATGGGCTGATGATCCAATTGCCTTCAATGTTATATTTTTTACATTTGCACAACACGTTCAAATCATGGAGAGGACATATGAGGGTCCAGGAATGAGGGAAAAGTTAGCCCACCATAAAAATTTAAAGCCCAAAATTATCCAAATCATGGAGAGGACATACAAGTCCTAAATCTAAGCCCAACTTTATCCAAATTTAACTCTTAATATAATACGGTATTTACGTTGGCACTACGTTAGGTTCGAGTAATTTGAAAGAAAAAAATGAAATGAAAAATAATCTATCTTTTTTGTTGTGGAGAAAAAGAAAAGTGAAAATATAAAAAAAATATGAGGACAATATGAATTAAGAGGGGGGAAAACAAAATTCTTTTAGAAAATTATTTTCTTTTCTTTCCTACATAAATCCTCGAACCAAATGTAGGGTCAATCGGCTCAATCCCAATTTTTTTGAAAAAAGAGAAAGTGACACAAATTGAAAAAAATTGAACTGAAATTTTGAAAACGACGGGACTTAGAGTAACGAATTCTAACACAATTTTTTTAATTATAAATCATTAAAAAATATAATCTTAAAAATTAAATCTCAATAGAAAGATAGTGTTTGAAGCTGTATTTGAATAATTGAATATATTAAAAATAAATACGGAGTACAAAATTAAAATACAATCCATTGTGGCACACATGGAAAACACTCACTACTCGCACTTGAATTGCCGTGGAGCATACAAATAATTTTTTAAGATTTGTTTTCAAGACAACTATTTTAATACTAGTATTTAATTTAATATATTTTTAATTTAATTGATTACCAATTTTAATCTAATTTGGTGGAAGTAGTCAAAATAAAGAGATATTTTGATGTGGAGAATATTTTTTAGTGCGCTTGAGAACATTTTAAATAAACTATGAGTAAAAGAGTAAATATCTCATTTTTTCAGTCGACTAAATAAATTTTTACTTCTTTTCCTTCTGTAAAAGGAATGAATAAGGAATATATGCACAACTAAATCGTTAGTGTGGTAATTACAAAATCATAGTGTGAATACAAAGATGTACTAAATTATCTTAGAGTAATGAAAGCATACTTAAATAGTTAAATCATCAGTTCGAGGATTAAACGTCCCTTAATTTTTTCAAAGAAGAATTATGTTACATGCCATTTAAGTTTTGTTTCTTGTCGAATTAAATGGAAAACACTGCTTTAAAACAAAACCCAAGTCATAAGTGCATTAACATCATCTTTGTCCATAAATACGGAGTAACTATCTTTGTTTATTTCTTTATATTTTACAAGATTTAACTTACATAAATTAACAAATTTCTAAATATTTTACATGACTCGACTTTAACATATACACAAGTAGCTAGTATAGATTATGAATAAATGCAAATGGAAGGGGCAAGAAATGTAAATCACTTCAAAGAGAGCTGCAAGAGTTTGGCAAACTCTTGAAAATCAACAACCCCATCACCATTCTCATCCACAGCCAAAATCATCTTCTTGCAATCTTCCAGCTCCCGCCCTTCCTCCATCCCCAAACACGCCATAACCCTCTGAAGCTCGCGAGCCTCTATGAACCCGTTCCCGTCCTCGTCGAACACGTCGAAGCACCGCTTCGCCTCCTCCGCGCTCGGCTCCTCGTCTGGGCCCACAATTGCCACCAGTTCTTCCCTACTCACCGTAATAAAACTACCCGTTTCGTCCCCGTCGTCGTCGTCCCACGCCATCCCGAGATTTTGGAGCACCTCTTTGAGATGGGACACCGGGACGGAGGCGGCGTTGCCGAGGAGGGAGGGCTGGAGGAATTGCAGGAAGTTGAAGAAAGTCATGATATCAGTGGCGAATTCAGGAAATGAGAGAGATGAAGGTAATATTTGTTAGTTGTTTATTTCTTTTTAGTGTGTTTTGGTAGATAATCATAATAACATGTAAATATGAGTATATATAGTATTAGAGTGATGGAATAAAGTGAGGGGAAAAAAGGTAGGCAAGTGCCATGCAAGTTGTAAGCAATTTCCATGGATCATTCTAAGCCATTAAATTATATATGGAGTGGTTTCTTTCATAAAGCGTGTGTGATTTGATTCCCTATTGATGGAATATAGAATTCCAATCTATGATTTATGTTCATACACTATACATATAGAATCTACCAAGGTTAAATATATTTTTAGTCTTGGTACATACGATTTTTGTTTTTTATTTTTTTTTTTTAATTTTTATTGTTCAAATCATTCTTACAAATGAAAATAATCCTTAAATATGATTAACATTTCTAATTAATCAAGATAACACTTATTTAATACTCCCGCCGTCCCATGAAGCATTTCCCGTTTCAAAAAATGGCGCGCCTTTAAAATGAGTAATTTTAGTGCTATTTTCTAATTATGATTAATCTATTCTATACATCTCATCCTACTCTTTTATAAAGTAAAGGCAAAATTAGAAAATAATATCAAAATTACTCATTTTAAAGGCGCGCCATTTTTGAAACGGGAAATGTTTCATGGGACGGAGGGAGTATTCAATATCTTAGCATTACAATTCTATTTATTTCCGACATTATTTTCTTTTCCAAAATTGTGTTCTTATGCATATTACAATCCCAATTTTCAAATTTCATGAGAATATGAGAGAATGTAATTTGATTAAGGACATAATTTAAGGAACGCGAATTGTATATGAGATAATTAGAAATGTAAAACTAAACTATTGATTACGAAACAAGTATGATATCTCAACAACATAGCCTTACATTTCTAATTAGTTCTTTATGACACAACTCTCGTCTAGTTGTGTTTTTATTCATAATACAATAAAATTTGAGATTTGAGAATGTAATTCAATTAAAAACATAATTTATAGCATCAATATTGTGTCTGAGATAATTAAAAATCCAAGACTACACTATTGAGTACGAAATGCAGGTGATATCTAAAAGTCTTAATTATGTTTAAAGATCATTTTCAAAATAAAATTATTTGTAAGGATGAACTAATTTCCATCGTGTAGAATAATTTATTGTACAATTTCAAAAATTTTGAAATATTATTGTGGAAAAAATAGTTATTACTAGATTATCGAATATTAGAAAAATAATTAGTGTCACTCAATAAAAATACTTAAATTTGGTGTTATTTATAAAAATATTTTCAAAAACATTTAAATTTAAGGTTATAAATTCAAAAAAAACAAAAAAAATAGAATTTATTTAAAATAATCACACATTTCATTTATTTGCGAAAAAATGCATTTTTCAAAAAATCCGTTAAGTAGCCATTAGTTTCTTAACGACAACCCCAAACTCACACACATGCAGAAAGATGAGATTTTTTTTTGTGACTATGAAAATGAGATTATTTTTAGGAGAGCACGAATAGGTGGAATTGTTTAAGATAATTTTTCCTAAATTATAGTAAGCTAATTAATCCTCTCTATAGGATTTATTTTTTGAAATTATATTTTCGTTTTTTATTACAGTTATACAAGTGGGAGTAACCATTTTCATTTTCATTTCACAACGCACATTCGGTTGAGACTTCCCCTTCCCATTCAACTGTCTGGCGGTTACTCAATCTTTTACAAATTCAAAATTTCAGTTTGCGATTAATTATCTCGACAATTATAAATAAATATATCAAATCTCCTTCCCTGCATTCCATTTTCCACAATTATCAGTATTATTATCATTCATCATCGGAGTAACTACTTAATTTCTCTCATGCGACAATGGAGCACCAACAAGGAGAAGAAGTCGGGATCAAAATACAGAACGACCAACCCTTTCCAGCGGCGGAGGCGCCGACGGGAGGCCGGAAGAAGCGGGCGGTTGCGGCGGGGGTACAGAAAACACTCTCGAAGACATCGCTGCTGGTGAACTTCCTGCCGACGGGGACGCTGCTGACGTTCGAGATGGTCCTCCCCAGCGTGTACGGCAAGGGGCAGTGCTCCTCCGTGAGCACCACCATGATCCTCTCCCTCCTCTCCATCTGCGCCCTCTCCTGCTTCCTCTTCCACTTCACCGACAGCTTCCGCGGCGGCCCCGATGGCCGCAAAGTCTACTACGGCCTCGTCACGCCGCGGGGGCTGGCGGTGTTCAAGAGCGACCCGGGGGTGGAAGTCCCCAAGGACGACCGCTACAAGGTCGGGGTCTCCGACTTGGTGCACGCCGTGATGTCCGTGGTGGTCTTCGCGGCGATCGCGTTCTCCGACCACCGCGTGACGGACTGCCTGTTCCCCGGCCATGGGAAAGAGATGGACGAAGTGATGCAGAGCTTCCCGTTGATGGTGGGGATTATTTGCAGTGGACTCTTTCTCGTCTTCCCCAACACTAGATATGGTGTTGGTTGCTTGTCCGCCTAATCATATGATGCAATAATAATAATATGCCTAGTTGTTTCTAGTGTTTCTGGTACGCGTAAAACTGTTTCTAATTGTATTTTGTGGCTTCATCTGTATATATAACAATGTATTAATGTGACGATTCATTATTAGATATCAAGTCATTCACCATTATTTCTCCGAGTGTGGAAAATTATCACTCAAGTCTTAACCAAATGAAAGTTAAAATCAAATCAATATGCAAATCACAAAAGCTGTTCACACCTAAAATTGAGTGTAAAGATAGTAGTTTCATAATAAATACGAGTCGAGAAAAAAAAAAGAGCAGGTTTAGATCACATAGATAGATCTTATCGAGTTTTGCACTCAAACGGGGGGGGGGGGGGCAAAATAGTCATTATCGTACCTTGAAACATTGGTCTTACATCTTCAAATCTGTAGTCCAGGTGCCTTGGACACTTGGGTGTTTGGTGACATGTCTAGTCTTCATCTTCACCACCTTTCTCCCCAGTGAATTCCTTAGCCTTGTTGCTTGTAACAGAATTTCTTCCGGGGTCAAGTTTTTAACCGAGACAACACGCTCATTCTTGTTTTCTGATCATCCAAGAAAGCCAGTATGAGTTTTAGTGGCTTCACATTAGTTTNGGGGCAAAATAGTCATTATCGTACCTTGAAACATTGGTCTTACATCTTCAAATCTGTAGTCCAGGTGCCTTGGACACTTGGGTGTTTGGTGACATGTCTAGTCTTCATCTTCACCACCTTTCTCCCCAGTGAATTCCTTAGCCTTGTTGCTTGTAACAGAATTTCTTCCGGGGTCAAGTTTTTAACCGAGACAACACGCTCATTCTTGTTTTCTGATCATCCAAGAAAGCCAGTATGAGTTTTAGTGGCTTCACATTAGTTTTACAACTCTTGCAGGTTTTCAGATGCCAATGCATAAGCTCTTTGTGCATATATTCTTGCTTTCTTGAGCCATCATATTTCATACCCTTAGAGTTGTTGTATATCTTGTATAATGCATTTTTTCATGGACACAAGGTAACATTCTGCAAATTATGCTCAAAGAGGTGCTGATTTACAGTTAAAAATTCATATTCTTTTAAGGTGGTGTGTTTGGGAACTTGGATTTGGGTTAAAATTCAGACTTACTCAAATTTCATGTTTGGGAAACTTAAAAATTTTGGATTTGAGTCAAATTCCTGCCCTTTTTTCATTTGAAGTTTAAGAATTCAAATTTTGGAATTGAAATGAAATACTAGTTCACAAACACTACCTTATGTTTTTATATCAATGGAAAATTTCATACAAATACTCCCCGGAAATTCGAGATTTTATATGAATACTCCAAGATCACATAATTATCACTCACATTCTCAGTACCAGTATATGAGGGGGGTAGGGGTGGAATGTCTTACTGTATAATCCCTTCAAGTATGGATGTTGCCCGCGATTCAGCTCGGTTACCACTTCCAGCTGAGGATTGATGTCCTTGAATGCTGGCAGATGAGACTCCATAAATGCCCTAATACATTGATAATCCATTCGGTTAATAGTCCTATAATTCCAATTCTGGTGTTTAGTGACACAAAAATATGCGGATTTGGAATTGGTAGTGCTAAAAATGAATTGGAATGGCCATCCAAATAAATTTCATCGAATTTTGGCTCTCAATTCAATTTTAATTTCGTCACTTTCGTGTACCAAATGGACAGTCAGTAACACTTTAATTAAATTCCATAGGAATAACAAAGTAAGTACAAACCTTAAACCCCTGCTACTGCCTCCCCAGTCAGAATAGCTGACCACCAGCTTCTGAAGTTGCCAAACACCTCTTAATGCCATCTGACCAGATCAAATTTACACAGATCAAAAGAGGAAGAAGACTTCATTAATACACAACGAACAGTTGAAGGCACGAGGTTAAGTCAGTGGCAACAGTCAAGAAAATAGGAAGCAGCTCCTTATCAACAATAAATGTATGATAGTAACCCTATATATAGTTTTTGGGAGTTCACAAGGTCTTGCAAGAAAGTAACAAATGTGCTGACTATTAAACTAAAATTCTTCTTGAGCGTCCGCCAAATAGCATTTTTTCTGTTGAGCAGTAATTATTTAGTTATAATATCCTAGCATATTTTTTTGGCTTTGGCATCTAGTGGCATGTTTGTTAACCGTGACTCCATATTATCTTTTTAATCCCTTAACTACATGAAGTGCAACTCCTGACCCCACTCCCCACAAAAGTAACCATATTCCCAATGTGATAATAGCAAAATTGCTATCTACTCCAAGGCCTGGTAAAAAAACTAGAGCTAGCGATGAGTATACCAGTTTCTGGTCCGATTTTTCAGGTTCAGATTACGTTTATGTCGGTTTTGAAACATGGAACCAAATAGAAATTGAAAGCATTCACTTGAAGATCAGTTTTGTTACAGTTTGATTAGGGTTGCAGAACTGGAAAGGGATTAACTACAATTCAGCCTGATTTTGGTTTGTAATCACGTTTTGTGCTGTTTAATCAGTACATTCCATGCAACACACACGTTATTTTACCATGAATAACTAGTCAAACAAGTAAAATAAAAATATACTCCCGTACAAAGGTTCCACATTCCTTTTCTGCCTATCCAAAAAAAATCCACTTCGCATTTATGCAAAGTTTTCTGTGTCTAATACTCCCTCAGTCTCAAAACTATCATCCTAGTTGGACTTTTTTAGGTCACTTTAACCACAAATTGTGAAAAAATATACTCCGTATTTAATTATAACATAAATTTCATATAATTGAGTTTATATAAAGACGTAGTTTAGAAATATAAAATTTTTAAAACATTCATTTTCGAAAACACAAATTCAACCTTCTCAATAACCGTGCTAATTCAATTATGGGACCTTTTTTGTGCCACTGCGGTAGCAAAATACGCGAATCTAAGGTAAATGTTCAAAACATGCATTGGCAAGCATACAATCCTCCTTTAGAAGGGAGATCAAGCAACAAATTCCAATTAAGATTGTACGGGGTATCAATCATGAGAAAAGCTAATAGATAATCGCTGGAAACAAATAAAGGTCGGGACACAGCGAACCTGGGGAGAAATCGGCCGTCGGTGGTGTTGGCGGGCGGCGGATAGAAGCGGAAGGTGCGGACCCTGGAGTGAAGCTTCTTTTCCCGGCAATGGCGAGATGCCGTGGACGACGGGGTTTTGGATTAGAAGAAGTAGGCGATCCGGGCCAGGTAGAGGGGAAAGTAAGATCTAGGGGCAAATTACATATACATCCAGCCGTACCTTTCCTAGGGAAAAGTAAGATTTAGGTACAATTAGGTATTTTTGTAAATTTTGTAAACTTTTTATCCCGATGGAAAATAATACGTGGCTCGGCCCATATTTCCTTATTATTTACGAAGAACAGTCAAACCGGATCTGTTTAATAAAATGGAGGAATAAGATAATATTCCTTCGTAGATGCTCCAGCTACTCCTATAAAAGGAAGGCTCCCCCTCAATGTTAAGGGGAGCGAATTTCATTCTCCTTCACTGCCCATTTACTCTCTCTCTAAAATATTTTTGTAGTTTACTTCTTCAAAGAGCTCAAAAGCTCCATTAATGGCTTTCTAGCCTAATTCATGTACCATGTACATATCCCCGATATTAATAAAAATCCTCCGTTGGCAAAGTACCGCCAAAAAAGGCATGTGGTTTTCTCCCGATTTGGGTTTCCACGTCAAAATTCCTGTGTTTATATTTTGGTGTATTTTTTAGACTAGTTTATCGTTTTTGCCCGGCTAAAAACGATATACCGGTCGATAATTTACACCATAATTTACACCGTCAAAAAGCCGGGGGGATCTACTCTAGGGGGAAAGGAGGAGCAGACTCTTCTTCGGGAATGGAGGCCTGGCCATAAGATTCGGCAGTGAAGTTTGGGCCGCGTCAGTCAGGATTTCGTGCGTGGCCTCCCGGTCTCTTTTTTGGCCTGACATGAAGCCAAAGGAGCCGATGGCTGTGATCATCTCCTTTCCGCGCTCCTCCCGGTAGAGTAGCTGGAAGCCCTCCATTGTCCTTTCGGGAGTGGAGGTGAGCACCCGGGCAGCCTCTACCAGGTTTTCCCCCATCCACTGACGCGCTCTACCGGGGAACTCTCGCTCCTTCAGCTCAGCATCTTCTTTCAGCAGGGAGACCTCCCCCATCAGCTGTGTGTTCTCTTCCTTCAGCTGGAGAACCTCCACGTTCGCCTTCCCGGCCACCCTTCAAAGGTTGGCCATCTCTTCGAGCTGCCGAGCCGTCAAATCCTAGAGCTCCCGGTTATGGGCTTCGGCCCTCTTCAACTTTTCCTCCAGCAGGGATGATCGGGAGGGAGAACCCTCGGCAAGCTCCTCTAGAGTGTCACGCCCGACCTCGCCCATCTGCGAGACAGGAGCATACGGGTTAATGCAAATAGACGAATGGTGAGTTCAGGAAATTGTACCGGGAAGGTTTTACCTCTTTCAGCTTGAGCCCCATTTTCACACAGAGCTCTTCCAGTGACTGGGTGACCGGGACGTCCTCCTCCCTCTTCCTCTTCGCTGATGGATGGGTGGTGGCCGCCTTCTTCGTCCGGGTCTTCCCCTTCCCTTTGTTATGGGGAGGATTCGTCGTGGTCTTCCTGGTCTGGATGGCCTCCCCGATCTGAGGAGTTTCCTCCTCAGAGTGAATCTCAACAGTCTCCTGTTGGACCGGGACAGTCTTCGCAGAAGAGGTGTGCGGGCCTGCAGAAGACGACGCACCGGTCTTCTTGGGGATATCAAAGGATCTGAAGTTCATGTCTGCAAAACAAGCAAAAAATGTGAGTACTGCGAATCACACCGGTACAACCGAAGAAAGATGAAAAGGAATGAAGAATACCTGGGTGACTTTGGCCCCAAGCCTCCGCAGTGTCGCCCGGGGAGGGTACCCCGTGCCCCGCTGCTTCATGGGCTTGGGAGGTACCCTCGCCACTCGGTTGGACCCTCCATACCCAGCTACCATAGTGGTATTTTTGCCCGGTGAAGGGATCCCTCCTTAGAAGCTTCTCCAAACTCTCCTCCAGATCCGGAGTAGGTACCGGTTCGGTGTATTCTTGTTTGAGGAGGTTTTCGCTCCACCTCAAACCGGCTAGAGGAGTAACGGAGGGAGGGAATCTTATAAAAACGAACTTTTCCTTCCACAACCGGTTGCTCTGTGAAAGGTCGGAGATGAATTTACAATTGCTTCACCCCTTGAAGTAAACGAAACCTTCGCAGCCCGATTTCCCGGGGCGGACCTCAAAGACATAGAGGAAGAGACGCAGAGAAGGATCGATGTGAAGATGGTGGCAAATATTAACAAAAGAATTGAGCAATCGGTGAGCATTGGGTGTAATCTGCCCGGGAAGAATCCTAAAGAAGTAGCACAGCTCGACCAAGAGGGGGCGAAGAGGGAAAAGGATGCCACCCTCTAAAGAAGTGATATGAAAACCTATCATATCCTCCCGGTGAGGTTCGATAATATTGGGCCAGTTCTCATCGTACTCGAGAACATACCCCTCCGGGAGATTCCTACGGGCTTTGTTCAAAGCTATTTTGGAAACGTGGGGGTAGATGTCTGAAACGTAAAAAGTGGGAAGAGGAGAGTAACCTGCTGCTTCCAACCTTTCCTCCCACTGCAGCCAGGACTCGGTGTCCGGATCATAGGGAGCTGGTTGGCCATCAACCGGTTCGTCCCCCTCCATAAACACTTGACCGGGCATCTGATTGACCGGCTCCGGCTCAGGAACAGAAGGATGGGAACCCGTCTGGGTTTGAAATCAGAAGAATAGTACCCGGTGAAAGAAGAGGAGGTGGAATCCTCAGATGAAGAGTCATCTGAGGACGAGATCCTATGACTACCTAGGGAAGAAATTGACCGGAAAGAAATCGAAGAACAAAAAGAAAAGCTAAATGAAGAAAAGAGGGAGCTTACTTGGCTCAGAGGGCTGGAAGGCTAGAGCGAAGAGCTTGACCGGTGAAACTCAGAAGACGCGCACGCGAGAAAGTGAAGGAAAGAATGGGGTGGAGGCCTTTATATAGGCGAGGAAAGTTGTGAGAGAGGCGACGTGGCTTCAGCAGGATACGCCGTGTTAGGCGGCGCCATCATTTCGCTTGGGAATACGAAAAGGCGCAGTGACGGCATCTTGCGGCGAGCGACACGTGTTATAACGGATACTTTTCAAATTTGAAATGGGAAATATTTAGCGGGAAAGGCCTAAAATTCGAATTTTCAGGACCATTTCTCAGACATTTACTTCTCGCCCATGACATTCACATGGCTGAGAAGTGGAGGGATTATTGATGGGTGTATTCCACCCAGACCGGTCAAACGTAGCGTCCAAATATTTGACCGGTCAAAGGGGTTGTTCCTGAAAGAGAGAATTAAATCGTCGGTAAAAGGATGACTGGTTGATCAGAAAGTTGACCGGTATACTTAGGATAGTATACCAGTCACACAACTTCAACGCCTAATTCATCCCTCAATCTCAGCTAATCCATCCCTTAGGAACTACCCAGTACGGTTTTTGGGTTTGGAGAATGTCGGCAGAGAAGAATCCAAAGTGGTTTGGACCGTAGCGACCAAGATCAAGCGGAGATTCCATTCCGAACATTCCATCCAAGGCACTACGTGACGAGGGAATAATCTTCCTCACTAGGCGACGAGGCAGCTGAAGGACGAAGGCCATCACCTCCCACCATCCGAGAACGTGCCTCCACGTGGGTGCACGACGTCTTGTCCCCCTCAAACTTAGTATAAATACTGCTGTAATCCTCAGAATGAGGGATCCGAATTCATTCTCTCAAAACTCCCTTGTAAAAGCTCCCGTGCATTCTCTGTTATAATATTAATTGGGCTACATGTGTTTCCACCTAAAGTCCTCCCGGTCATATTGGCGTGTTTTTACCTTTTTACTTTCCGAATCAAGTAAACAATCCTAGACCCGGTCTAGAATAGTTTACCCGATTAGGTAATTTACACCATCAAATATACTTGAGTTATTTTATTAAGTTGAAAAATAAAATTTACGTATTTAAAAAACAATATAAAAAATTTTATAAATGAAGAGGTGATTTTATTTTTTTCAAATAAGTTGTCTAATATTAAAAAACACTCAAATGAAATATTTGCATGATAGGCCTTTGTAATAGTATCAATTATATCAATTATATTTTTAAGACTAAAAGGAATCTTTACACAATCTTTTTTTTAATTATGAAATATTATACTCGTAAATAATTAAGTGAATTTGTAACAAAAATCATCTTAGTTTTTAAGGTTACGAAATTAACTAAATATCTAAGCAATCAGGAGTTCAAACCCCCTATGCTTTTGGAAAAAATCACAAAAAATCACAAAAAAAAAAAACTGGTTTGACCAATTCTTACCGTTTCAGGAAGCAGATCACGGTCTAAACGGCTAGAGCCGACCGGTTGGACTACCGTGTCACGGTCCGAACCGGCCAGTCGGGTCTGATTTTTAAAACTATGATCGAAAGTGATGCAGAAAAAATTAATTTTGGACAACTCAAAAATGAAATAAGAAGTACTCCCTCTGTCCTTAAATGATTTTCTCAATTACTATTCTTATGGTCAAACTTTATTCATTTTCTTTATCTATTTTTGTTACTTATTTTATAAAATAATATAATCATGTCACCTCTTGTTTTGTAGAATTTTTGATGTAGTTTTAAAATATATAACTTTTATTTTTAAATTTTACACTTATAATCAAATAAATTGAATTGAAAATAATTTCAGTCAAACCTCCTACACCAAGATGGGAAGATCATCTTAGGACCGAATTTGTAAGAGAGGGTTAATTAGGTAAAACATTCAAACAGAAACATGTGTCCAACAAATAAACAAGTTGTGCAACATTAAGAGAGAGCCGTTTTCCATTTCATTTATGAAATCTCCATAAAATGAAGGAAAAAATAACCCAAGAATAAAGATTAACACATGCATAGGCATTGTTTGGCAGACCATGATAGCATGCATTGTGATCCAACATATTCTTAGTGTAAATGTACATTACACATACATTTGGTTATGTCTTACCAAACTAGAGACCATAATCTATGCTGTCCATTCTTGAACAGAAGCTAAACAGCTTTCATAATGCACTCAATTGGCTGAAATGACTGTTTTTTAAGGGGGGGAAAACGTTTCGTAACATTCATTTCAACCAAAAGCTACCGCGAGCAGGAGTCGAGGATATGATCTCACGTCGAACAACATGGGTAAAAAAGACTAACATATAAGAATACGAGTTACTCTTATCATTGTCAAATGGGGTTGGGTTGGAATCTCATAATTCCACACTGCCAAACGGCGCCTCAATTTGAAAACAAACTCCCAAGACATGGTTTCCACGAACGCCTATGGATTGGTCAGGGCTTCAAGAACCGGTTCACTCTCCTCGTTTGCTCGTTCCATTCTATACGATTTGCAGCTGAAGTAGAAAACGGTACTCATCATGGAATCAATTAGCAAAACAAAGGAGTAGATGATCACCAAAAGAGGCCCTTCCCATACCCTAGAGGATCCATCCCCGTAGCTCAAAGACTTCACTCTGTGCTCAAAGAGACCCTCCGCAAAGGCCATCCCAATCGTCGACCCTAGAAATATAAGGAGGCCGACTTGGGTCTGCCCCTTGATGAGTGAGCTGGACCGGAGCAACGCCTGTGGGCCCGACACGTCCTCCAAAACAGAAATCACAACTGCGACACTGCAAATAATTGTGCAATTCGCCAAGATTATTGAGAAGATCATCCCAACTATCATTGCAGGGTACAAGATCAAGTCTGAGGGGAACCCCATGATAGAGAAGGTGGTGCAAACTGATACAAGAAGTACAAGGAAGAGGGTGAGGCATCCAGAAACCAAACAACATGCCCACAAGTACGTCACGACAATCTTCTTCCAAATCTTGGTGATTATCACATAAAACTTCAAAGGGCTGAACTTTCTTTTCGAATAAGTGCAATCCACAGAGTAAACAATTGCAGCTTTTGACAATAGCAGTAAAGAAACGTACATGGGGAAACAAACTGAGCTCGAAACCACCATTTCCGAAAACTTCTGAACTGACTGTCTCACAAAAGGCCTCAGCGAAAGGCCGCTAGACTTGGCAATGAGCAAAAGCCTCACTGTCAGAAGCTTCACAACGGACTGATCGACCAATACATTCGACAAAGCAACAGCAGACACAGGACAAATCAATACGGACGCAATCGACAAGAACCCTACAGAATTGTACCTGAGAACCCACACGGTTTCCCTCAGGATTTCAAGCGCATTCATGGGATGGAAACCGTGATCCGACAGCGACCCATTGCCAGTTAGCTCAATCCCAACAATTTGGACATCTGCGCCGACGTTTTTGGGCTTTTCCCTGGCCGCCGGACTGGTTCTGGGACTTAATCCGCCGGAAAAATCCATTCTTTAATCAACTAACAATGAACAGATATCAAATAGAATCGAGGCGGAAAAGGAGTGATCTTTATGCTCGATAGCTACAGCTTCATCTTCTAATAGACGCACTAACCTTTAAAGATCATCAATTCAAGCAAACCTGGAGGACGAATCGCACGAAAAAAATACCCAAATATGACCTGGATCCGGTAATTCCGGTAAAACGGGAAAGGTATATTACGGGAAGTGTAAACGGCGGGCCAAGAATCAGAGAAGGCGTGAGAGGCGTCTATAGATGGTGGGTACCATGTGGGGTCGGAAGGTGAATCACGGGGAACAGCCGGCGAGGGATGTAGTCATCTCGTGGTGAAAGCTCAAGAAGCTTCGCACCAGAGTGAATTTGGGAAAATGATTTTTTTAATTGAATCCGAAATAATTAGTTAAAACTGAATTATATGAGACTTTTATTTTGGTATAATTCAAACATTAAAAAAAAATTAAAATAAGAATTTTATATTTTTAATATCTTATACACTAATAATTTCAACAATGAATATTGATTTTTTATATATAAGACTGCCTACATCATATTTTATTTTTCCTTCAGAGACAATCTATTTTGGGAATCTTGCATTTATGTGTGAATTTCGGGAAACTTTGTTATGACATGAACTATGAAGAAAAAGAATCAAATGAATAAAGATTCAAAACATCTAAAGTTTTCAATTTATTGCATAAAAGAAAAAGTTTAATTGTCTCTTCTAAGGAAAACCATCTGATTTGCGCGCTCTATAATTTATTTTATGGTCTTGGTGTGAAAAGTTCTCATTACCATGAAAAATTTAAATAAATATAACTGTATGTTTTCATTAACATTTATAAATGGAAATATTGATACATCTCACAATAATGATTGAACAATAATGTACTCTCAGCGGACACATTTATCATCACATACCATGTTTAATGTCACAATATGGTGAAAGACCAAAATTTACACAATTATATGTTTATGGTATACAGAATGAGATATGAAAACAAATAACTCATTTTAAGTATCTCGAATACTTTATTGAGTATACCCTTTTAATAAAAGTATTATTTACATGTGTTTGACAATATAATACACATGGAACATTATTAACATGCTAATAAAAACAAATTGTTCTATTTGAAAATTATGGTATATGAGCATAATGTTTTAACACAGATATTTAGAAGAACTAAAGACTTCATGGATAATGAGCCTACTTCTAATGTATCATTGAGGCTGTTGAGAAGTAAGACTTCATATATATATAATGAGCCTACTTCTAATTTATCATTGAGATTGTTGACAAGTAAAACTAGAGACTCAAGAAATTATAATATCTCCATAATACATGAAGTTGGTGCTTTAATAGTTAAAGATCTTGATTCTTAACACAAGTTATTCCTCAAGAATATAGTGAACTTCACTTATCCGAACTTATTGGAGAACATAAAAAACTATTATATTCTTTTTTTGAAGATAGTGCACTATTGACACCAGTGTTTGAGGTTGTTGAATGGTAAATGATTTTGTCTTATCCTTTATTCCATGAGATGAAAAGTAATACTTAAATTCTTATTCTTCGTGCCAACAAGTTTGGAATTAAAAAAGACATTTTTGAGTACATTTTCAATTCCTCAAATATTATATATTTATTATATTCTACCTTGGTGTTTTTGTCCAATGATAAAAAATCGTGTTAGAAATATATTTACTTGATCCGGAAAATATATTGCATTAAAAAAAAATCAGAATCGACAAAAATTTCGTCGACCCCGTGCGTTGCACGGGTGAAAATACTAGTACACTAATAATTTGAACACTGAATATTGATTTTTTATAGTTTTTTTGGTATAATGTTCCCATCTAACCTTTTTTTAATATAAATATGGAGTTCCTATTTTAACTTCTTTTTTTGTATTACTCATAATTTAGTTTGTTTTATTTATTCTAATTTGATATATCATAACTTGATAATTGTTACTTAATACGAAGTCAATAATACTTTATATTAATTTAATATTATAATTGAATCTTTTTTCATAATTTATGATCAAAATGTATCAATTAAAAGTCAAACTAAGACAAATAAATTAGGACGACGAGAGTATTCAATTTCAAATCCGGGGCCTGTTTATTTGGATTAGAAAAGTTATTTTTAACTTTTTTCAATTTCTTTCAGTTTCTTCTAATTTTTTCTAATTTTTCCGAACAATGACTAAAAAAGTTTTTACATATGACGAATATATACAATAAAATCATATATCTAAATTTATAGCATGCCACCTCACACGCGGATAAAGATTAATTCTTATTTTTATCTAAAATTATTTTTTTTGAATATTTATTTGGATAAATATTTAATTGAGTGATTATATTAAAATTTATTTTTCCCAATATTTTATAATTTCTTATAGTTTTTTCTAATTTGCTTTCATTTTTTTTCCAATTCTTCCCATTTATTTTAATATTCAATTCTGTTTCTACAACCAAATTGAACAAAGGCTTAGACCATGTTCTTTTCATTTGATCTGATTGATTCCGATCTGATTGAAATAAATGTTGGTCTGAACTGAATGTAGTTATATTTAAAATTATTTCAGATATATCTGATTTAAATAAGAATAAATAATAAATAAAAAGAAAATAAGTTGAAAAGAGCATGACTTTAATCACCCCATTATGGTAATTCTTTTAAAAATTACGGAATATATGTAAATACTTCCTCCGACCAATAATAAAGTTTTCGTTCACTATTCACGAGATCAAACTCTATTTATTTTGTTGACATATTTTCACGTCTTATTTGATAAAAATAATATAGTCATGTCACCTCCTGTTTAGTAAAACATTTAATGTAGTTTTTAAATATATAATTTTTTAAATGTATAGCATTTTTCATATATGATTATTTAAAAGTAATTTCAACCCAACATTGTAACACGGAATAGAATATAGAAATTTTATTTATGGACGGGAAAGAGTAGACCTCTTTCATTCAACAAACACCTCATACGCGTCGTACCTTTTTCACTCATATTATTGTTTATGGTAATTGGTACGGAGTCTATGTTTTTAAAATAGGATATGGTGGGGGGCAAAATCGCCATTAAAAAGTCTAGTCGTCTTCTTCAAAAAGAAAGAAAATAAAAACTTGACCAGTCTTCTCTTGGATCGATCAAATCCCAAAACCAGAGACCCTAAGCCCAAAATTCCAGCTTTCAGAAGCAACGCCGCCGCCGTTCCCGCCGCCGTCCATGGCCGATCTTCTTCCCCACTCTCACGCCCTCACCTTCTGCGGAGTCCTATCCGAGTCCAGGCGCATAATCAACGCCCACTCCCGCCATTTCCTAGCCCTATCCGTCTTCTTCCTCCTGCCCCTCTCCTTCTCCCTCATCATCTACCCCACTCTCCACTCCGCTCTCTGTCGCCCGGACTCCATCTCCTTCTACGCCAGCAGATTCCTCCAATCCGACCCGACCCGAACCCGCCCCGACCCGGATGGCGATTCCCCGGTCTTCTTCATCCTGCCCCTGGTCTACGCCCTGTTCGGTTTCCTCGTTCACCTGTTCGCCGTGTCCGCGATCTCCTACAGCACGTTCCACGGCTTCTACGGTAGACCGGTGAAGCTGGTTTCTTCTTTCAAATCACTCCTGTTCTCTTTCTTGCCCATGATTTCCACCTTCCTAGTCTCCAAACTCATCCTTTTTTCAATCGCTTTCCTCTTCTCGCTTCTATGGCTCTCTGCTTTAAAAGGGCTCGAATTGGCAGGAATCGAAGTGGATTACGACTCGAATTACTTCTATGCAGTGGCCATCGTCTCCGCAGCTCTGGTTGGAGCTGTAATGCTATGGCTACAAGTCATCTGGGTTCTTGCTCCAGTGACAGTGGTGGTTGAATCAAGATGGGGGTTCGGGCCGCTGATGAGAAGCGCGAATCTGGTGAAGGGGATGAAAGGGGTAGCACTGTCATTGTTGCTGTTCTTCAACCTCGCGATCTGGTTCCTGGTTGGCAGTTGCGCGACAATCTTGCTCCACGTTGGGGTTGCCCGCGGATGGTGGGGCTGGGCAGTCATATTACAGGTGGTGATCAGTGCTGGTCTTGCCACAGTCCTCATGCTTCAGGGCATTGCTGCAACTGTGGTGCTGTTCATGTACTGCAAAGCATTTCACGGGGAGCTTCCGTTTGAGATTGCAGAGGAATTTGCAGGGGACTACGTGAGCTTGCCTTTCGACGAGAAGAAGCTTCCCTATGTTGTTTATGTCACTTGAGGTTAGTAGGACTTGTCTTTCTTGCCATGTTAGCTTGCTTCATTAGATATGGAGTTGTTTTGTTTCAATGTTTGTGTGTTAATTATACATGTAATGTCATGTGAAAAGGTATTCTTAAAAACTTTTCGACGAAAACGCAATTGACGTTGTATCTAGGTTGTTGCGTGTTTAATACTAGTAGAAAGTTAGGAGTTGTAATAATGCCATAATGGAATAAGCAATGTGTGTTGTTGTTGTTGTCTTGTTTATCATCTGTTATAGCTTGGGAATTGTTTGTTCTTGCTTATGTTTGGTTTGATCACTGTTCCTTGATCTTCACCTTCCCCGAAGGATTGCTTTTAATTTTTGGAATAGGGATTCGAAAGGTGATGTCGTTCTTATGACTCGCAAGTATTATAACAACAAATCTCCCGCTTTTGGTCCATGGCTTTCATTAATATGGGAAGTTTGCCTGTTTTGCTTTGATTTTCAAATAATTTGAATCTTCATGGCATGAACGGTCATCGTGTATCCTACAATATAAGGGTAACTAGCAATTTTTTTTGTGAGTTTTGAGTTTCTAGGGGTCATTATCATCACCATTTACCTCCTTAGATATAAGAGCTTATGGGTTCTTCACCATTTGCTATGCAATTGTTGTGGTTTGGACAGTCACCCAAAAAAGTTGCCGATCATAAGTTAGAGGTCGTATTCTATATTGCCATGCCTCGAAAATTCTCCCCCGCCTTAATCATCGGTCTCAAGTAATGACACAAGTCCAGCTTGCGGATATAGTCCCAAAAGGAATGAGATTGAATGTATCTGATATGTATCCATTTCATCCAAAGGGGATTTTTATTCTTAGCAATATCCCAATTTAACTCCATTTTAAACCCATGCCCCCACTCTTTTTTGGAGAATAGATAACCTCTCATTGCACCAGAGGGGTTTTCGTAAGGATGAGCCCCATCCCCGAGGGCCCCCTCAGACCTGGTCGGACGGTCATTGAAAGGGGGTAAATTGGACTTTAATCGCAGATTAGTGGTAAAAAGTGGATGCTGCACCTGGTACTTGCAGAAGCCCTATGCTTAGCATAATTGTCTCTCAGCGCAGTTGTCAGGAATCGAACTTGAATCTTATTTTCTTGGCACTCCTTGCCTTACCAACTGTGCAACACCCACCGGCAAACCAGAGGGGTTTTCATATCTACATACATGGGTGCCACTACAAAGAAAGTTTTCGCATATGTTTTGGGTTTGGTAACAAGCCTTTCACAATCAACAATCTTCAATCTAGAAACCGTAATGGGACTTCCTAGATAGGTGAATGGAAGTTTACCTTTTATTATTGTAATTAATGTTGATGATGTGATTGTTGTTATAATAATAGTAGTAGTAGTAGTAATAATAATAATAATAATAATAATAATAATAATAATAATAATAATAATAATAATAATAATAATAATAATAATAATAATAATAATAATAATAATAGTAGTAGTAGTAGTAGTAGTAATAATAGTAGTAATAATAGTAGTAGTAGTAGTAGTAGTAGTAATAATAATAATAATAATAATAATAATAATAATAATAATAATAATAATAATAATAATAATAATAATAATAATAATAATAATAAGTCAGGTCTGTATTCGGTTAAGAGTGCATATCGTATGCTAACATGGGATGAGAGTGTGGTCAATGACAGCAGCTCGAAATCAGTGTGGAGGAAACTCTGGCAAGTCCACACCACACCTACTATTCGTAATCTCATCTGGCCGGCTGCAAATAACATAATGCCGGTGCTAGATAATCTTGCACGTAAAGGGATGCCGATTCAAAATATATGCCCGTTGTGCCAATGCTCCGAGGAGACGGTGTTGCATCTCTTTGTTTCTTGCAGCTTTGCACGACAGGTGTGGACAACCTCTATCTTGGGCTGGTACACGCCCCATGTCAACGGTTTCATCGCTTGGCTAGAAAAGATTTTCAACCTCTTCAACCAGAGGGATCAAGCATTAGTGTTTCACATATTGTGCTCAATTTGGAAGACCCGAAATGACAGAGTTTGGCGGGGTAAAAACTCGACCCC